>CAKNYM010028951.1:0-15370 GCA_932195095.1 Andricus curvator | reverse complement strand
TGATTTAAAGAAATTTTCTTTGAGTAAAAGAAACTTTTTTCTGAGTGAAATTAATTGATTCAAGTGCGTTCTGATCAATTCAGATAATCGAACTCATTGATTCAAATAAATGATTCTTCAAAGAACTAATCAGATTTCGACGAATCTGGACCTTTGAGTCAAGGAAATAATTTTCCTAAATGTATGAAATATTAATTCTAATCAAGAAAATACAGCCAAAGAATTAATTTATTTAGATCAACAAAATATATGTGTCTGGTTCAAATAAAAATTACTACTGTGAAAAAATATTTTCTTGATGCTAAGAAATAGGATTCAAGTAAATGCATTTCATTAACTCGAACAAATATTTGTTCGAACAAATTACTTTTTTTGAAATGAATTCATTTGCTTTCCCTTGAAACAAGTATTTTTCCAAATTTAACTTTTTGGTTATAATATGGACAATTATCCGAAACCTTAAGATTCACGTCAAAGACGATTTTGAAAAAAAAATAAAATAGCGAAACATATGACCTTTTAATTGCTTCTATTTGGATGACCAAAATTATATTCCTACTCTTGTACAACCGTTTACTTGATACCACGGGCTATTAGTGTGACTTAAAAATGTGTAAATCTGAGGTTATTCATGTATTTTCGAAATAAGTAAGCCAGTTGAAAGATTTTTTTCTTATCATTTTTAAATAGCTCATAATGTACCATTTTCTAATAAAACATCCTCACCTTATCTTTCTCTTTGTTTAATTTTCCTTAACAATTATTTATTCATGTCTTGTATATCATAATTCGAACATTTCAAACGAATGCCAGAATGACATGTTATAAATAAGATATCTATAATGTATTTTATTAATTTAAACTAATTTTCTCATTGATATGAAGAAATAACTTTGCCAATATTACGAATTAGAAAGGGGGCATGAAATTAGATTCTTCCTTTCAGCTTAAACTTCAATTACCTTAAACAAATATCTATTGTAAACGATTTTAGCGGTGCCAAAGTAAAAAATATTACCGTTACACTAGCGACACGGAAAATTTGGGACAAACTTTATACGATCCAATTACAATGTTTCTATACTTTCTACGTGATTTTGATTGATTTATCTACTCTCTTAAACTGAACCAGTGAAATTGTCACTGGTTGAATCAGTATTTTGAATTATCACTGGTGAACCAGTGATTTTCCCACTTTGACTGGATGAATCAGTAAGTGACTCAACTAAAAATGCGTTACTGAATATACCAGTGACGCCAAATAATAGATTCAACCAGTGTTATAGCGCTCCACGCGGGCAAAACATGCACCTCCAGTCGTCTGGTACGCGCCCGTCGCCGGTCAGGTCTTGGCATTTCTCGAGTGAAAACGAACTTTATTGTGTACTAGAGTTAGTTTTATAAATAATTGTCGCCTGGCTGAAATTAGCAGGGGATATAATATCTTTCGCCTGATAGTGGGGAGGCCCCTGGCCACTTGGGTTTGACTTTGAGAGACGCGACACGTTGACATAACGACGGGCCTTCCCCCAATTAGGCGCAACATATTATATCCCATCATATTCCACCCGGCCTTCATTTATTGTTATGAGAGTAAAGTGCGTTTTTTAAAAGATAATTTTGCAACTTTGACCACAAAAGTGATGAATGATAAGTGTCATACATAACCAGATGACTACTGGTACTGAGAAACCAGTGAGATTTCACTGGTTCATTTTAAGAAAGTAGATTCTAGAATTATTTTTAAACAAAGCAAGTGATTTTTAGGTTTTCATCGTATAAAATATCAAAATGAAGAACGTTGAAATGTGTAAAAATGTAAAATGGATACTGTTAGAATGACATTTCGCATATCGACGCCTCCATTCAATATGAGTATATCTGCTGACAGTGCCGTGCTGTGATAGTCTCATACACGACGCTGTCAGCACATAGACTCATATCAAATGGAGGCGTCGATATATCAGTGATGAATTGATGTATTATCAGTTTATGCATAAAAGCTATTGTTAGATGAATTTTTTGTCGCAGGCAAACGAATCTCATAGTCAATTAATCTTAACCCTATCATCAAACACCAATAAACAACTAGGACACCAAATCTAAAGGTTACTGACAATTGCCCATATTCGTTTCAATTGTGCATTTATTTCTCTGCAAACAACATTTGTTTGAATTAAATGTTCAAGAAATCCGTGGGAAGAAATGTTTATTTAGTTCATGAAAAAGAAATGGATCGTTCTAAATAAATATTTCTTTCGATAGTAAAGTACTGTTATGCAACTTTCAGTAGTTCAGCACAAATGCCGCCAGGTGCCGCAGAGCGTATTATCTCACAATAGAAATTACTACTCAAGGTTATAAGTTAGCCACATGTTTTCACCTTAGTTGTAATAAAAACATGTGATAATCTGCTTTAGATATATCACCTAATGCTACTATGCTTTCTCTACTCTCAGCATCAGCACTTGAAATCTTCTGAAAAATATTTTAACCCGTGAAAATATAAATGAATATTACTACAATCGAAGCTATCAATAAGGCCGCTACGAATAAGACCGCTTCCCCTGATCTTTGCTCGGGCCCATCGAGACGCTTCCCCCACTCTCACGCTGACTTCGAAATCCTAGTCTGCCGCTACGAATAGTGTCGCCGTAGAAATCGAAATTTTTATGGTTTCTAAGAGGTTTTTTTTTATATTATGAATTTTATAATATCGAAAAATATTATAAAATATGAAAATATCACGATTAGTCTTTTATATATTTGGATAATATAAAAAAAAAACAAAAAAAAATTGCGATTTCTACGGCGGCACTATTGGTAGCGGCTGACTGGAATTTCAAAGTCAATTGTGGAATTTTTCAATTTGTGTAGAATTCTTGAAAAGTATCTATTAATTCACGAATTTTCAATAATACATGATTCGATTTTGTATATTTTATTGTCAAACTTATAACTGTTTAACTAATATGACGCTTTTAGATTTAAAGTGCTGAAATTTGTAATCTCTTTTATTGAAAATTATTCAAGTTTGAGAACAATTTTATCTTTGAGATTGTCTAATAAATCTATGCACTTTTGAAGAAAACAATTACAAATTAAGAGCGTTTGAATTTGAAAATTTGCGATTAAAAAAAGTTTTAGGTTGATCAACTGTAAAAATAAATACTTTGATTATTTTTAAACCTGAACTGTAGTTCGAGTGTTAAAAGTTGAAAAATAACTGATTTTACAAGACGATTCTGAATCCAATCAAAATTAAACAATTTACCGGTTTTAACTTTGAAAATTGAACATTTCGTTTTAAAATCCCTAATACTTAAAAGAATGTAAACGTCCATTTTTACCACATTAAATTTGAAATTTTTCATATAAAAAAATAACAATTTTTTACTATTTAGCAATATTTGTCTGTCCATTGAAAATTAGCAATTTTAAATCATATATTCAAAAATAAACAATTTGAAACTGAAATTTTTGAAATAGAAACTCTTGAGTAGTTAAAATTTCAGAGTGCTAAATTTAAACTTTGAATGTTACAATAATTGCAACTATTTTTGAATTTAATAATTCTATTTTTAAAAGAAGGGGAAGAAATTTTAGTATTTAATTTGTTTTCGAATTGGAACAGGAACTTTTTTACATTGGTATTGAGTTGAATGCGGGCAACTTTTATATTTTTAACATTTTCTTTGATTTTGAAACGAGGAAATTTTTGTTTTCAATATTTTATGAATTGTAAGAAGGATAATTTTTAACATTTTCATTGAGTTTAAGGGACGAATTTTTTATGTTTAAATTTTGTCTGAATTTGTGGAGGCTATTTTTCTTGTTTTTTATCATTTTTATTGAGTTCGAAGGGATAACATTTTGCTTTTCAAGTTTTTCAAAATTAGAAGAGACCAATTCTTTCTTTTTAAATTGTTATTGATTGACCGGGGCAAATTTAGGGTTTTTAACATTGAGATGAAAGATGAAACATTTTATTTTCAATTTCGTACTGAATTGGAAGAGGGATTAGTTTTTATTTAGAGCACTGAAAATGATAGCGTGGATTTAAATGTTTCAACCAAAAATCATTTAACTGTTCAATTTATCAAATTTAACATTTTTTAATTTTGCAACTTCATGGAATTTAATTTTAAATTGTTCGATTGGAAAGTGTTAAAAGCTTCGATTTTCTACGTGTAAATTATTATGCGTTTGAATTTAAAATTTCGGAAATGAATAGTTTTTAAACTTCGATTGTAAAAGTTTAATATTTATAAAAGTTCTACTTTAAATGCTTCAATGTGCTTCAGTTTTGATTACTTAAAAAGAAAAAAATTTCACTTTTAGGAGTTCGAATTTTCTAATTTCAATGACCGTGAAAAAGTTTTGCGAACCGGAAAATGACCGGGAATTTTTTTCCTCGATTAAAGCGACCACCCCAGTTATTCAACTTAGAATAATAAAACCGTTTCATTTAATTAAACATTAAAAGCTTGAAAATGAAATCAATATAAATTTTAGGAAATTATATAAAAAATGCAAACCAATAAACTTTTAAAGGATTTATTTAATATAATTTAATACATTAAACTGGCCTCGGAGTTAGTTGTCCGGTGCTGTCCGATGTTTTTTCATTACCCGTTTCTTTACACCTACATTTTAAATATATTCTACTTTTATTTAGTAACTTAATAAGTAATATTTGTTGGGAGGAAAGGATAGTCTATGTAGTTGGTTATTTGCTAAAATCCTACAATATTAACGTAATTTAAATTTTTTTGAAGTTTCTGCGGGGACTAGGATTTACACTTCAGCCCTGAGAATGTAGACGTCTCTAGCGCTTCTCATTTTACCATCCTGTTGTGTTTTTTTTCTTCTCGTAATAAAAGTGAAAATCTTTTCAAAAATTCTGCAATCTACACTTCCTTTTAAGTGAATAATTAATATCACACGAAAGAAAACTTTATATCATTCATTTAATTATAATTTTCATTAATTTTTATAATATGCTGGTATGGACATAATACAATCCTTACATCAATCATTACATATCAGATTTTTCACTTTTGGACTTGAGATTTTACACAAGTATTTTGTATCATTTATAGTTTTTTTTTTGTATCAAATCCTAAAATAACTGTAAACTTGATCTTAATGCAGTAATGTCCTCCACTTACAGAACTAATTGAGTACATTTTAATAAATAAACTTTCTTCGTGTATGTACTCATAATAAAAACCCATTTTTTTCCAAGAAATATTTAGTACAATTTAGAGTACGCTTCTTTGAATCAAGGAATCACATCTTCTAATAAAGGAAAACTTTTACTTCAGCCGAACTTTAAGTTATTTGAAAGAAATATTTTCTTAATTTGAAATCACGTTTGGCTGTATGGAAAAATATTTAATTCAAAGAAAAAATGTCTCAAAAAATTTAGATCATATAGTATAAGTTTTCTATATTTGTCTCTATGTGAGCCGGAAATGTTTGATGTTCAGAAGCATAATTTTTCTTTCATATTCCCTTTCATGTACTTTGTTACATGAAAAGATTTCGGTAAAAATTAAGTTACTAAGTTCGGTTTCTCAAGCACCTCTAGAAAGATAAATGTTTTTGGCAAAAATGATTATTTTTCGAAACAACAGCTTGGACAGAAATTGACAATTTTAACGGTCATTGTAAACAATGTTTCCACACACCAAACTCTCGGTTAGAGTCCAGTGTCGGGGGTTTCCTGCAAATAGCCTTGGCCACAAATCGAGGGAATCCAAGCGTAAACAGTCAGGACCGTCTTAACCGTTTCCGATTGGATTACATAATATTGCGCAATATACGCGAGTGAGTACCCGCGCACTGCGCCTTTCCGCTACGCTGCTATTGTTTTCACGCCGTGGGCGAACACCCTCTCTCGCCCCGCGATCTGAGAAACTGCGTGGGCCAGCAGTTCTAGAAAGCCAGAAACCGCAGGGATAGCAACCGGGGTTCTGGTGTACTTTCTAAATTTGAATTAGTAAATTTTTTTAATAATTCATAGTTAAAGAGTATTTCGAAAAATGCGGATATTGAAAACAAGTATTCTATAAAAAAATCTTACATTCTAATAAATTATAACTTTTGTATACAGTTGAAAACATAACAAGAATAGAGTATTTTATTATTATGTCATAATCAGTCGATCCTGCCAAATATAGTAGAATGATGTCATAGCTAACCAGCCGGCGGACGACAACGGGTACGACTGATTACTGGTATAACTGACAAGGAAACCTTTCGAGGTGTACCCCTCCGATTTTCTCCAAATTTATATATGTTATAGGACATCAAAAACTAAGCGACACGTGTTTTTTTCTATATGCGGAAAAACATTTCCAAGGGGTGAAAACAACCCCTACAGTTCATACCCAAAAATGAGTTTTTTTAATTTTAACGTAAACCAATCAATTATTTTCTTTCAAATCAATTGCATTTGATTTCGCTTTGAATTTTGAATATGCGCAGGGTATAATTCTGACCATTGGGGGATGCTACCCTATGTTTAAGGGAGCAAAAACTAATATTTTTTTTCAAATTTTTCGTTATAAAAATTGACACTTTTATTAAATCTGCGAAAAAACTATACTGTTATAAAGTTAAGAGGAAATTAATGTTGACGTATTTCAGCATTTTTGTGAAAAAACTCCTTAATGGGTAAACTACTCCTCTATTCTATTTATTAACTTATTCACACAAAAAAACAATTTCAGTTTTTTTTAATCCGATGGTGAGGCACTTTAGGTACGCACTTGAATACTTTGATCGAAGTGCAAAAAAAGTGGAATTCGCCTTTCTAAGAGTGTAAACTACCCTTACGTTACCTTACGTTAGTTCCACTTTTAAATTTCATGCAATCTCATTATTATTTGCAATAAATACTTAAATTGATATGCAAAACTAATTTGTGTTGCGTACTATTCTCATCCACCACTCGATAGGTCAAGCGGGTGAAAACAACCCCTAAATGTCACCCCCAAAAAGAATTTTTTAATTTTCAGCTATAAACAGACACATAATTGAAACCAAATAACTGCCAATTAATTAGGCGTCATTCAGGAGGGTTATCAATTGAAATTTTGAGGGAGGGGGTGACTTTTAGAGGTTTTTTTTACCCCTTTTACATACCGAGTAGCAGATGAGAACAATACGCAACACAAATCTTTTGCATAGCAATTAAAATATTTATTGCAAATAATAATGAGCATGGCATGAAATTTGAAAGTGGAACTAACCTAAGGGTAGTTTACCCTCTTAGAAGGGCGACACTTTTTTTGCACTTCGATCAGAATATTCAAGTGCGTACCTAAAGTGTCTCACCATCGGATTCCGAAAAAAACTGAAATTGTTTTTTTGTGTGAATAATTTAATAAATAGAATAGAGGAGTAGTTTACCCATTACAGATTTTTGTCACAAAAATGCTGAAATACGTCAACATTAATTTCCTCTTAACTTTATAACAGTATAGTTTTTTCGCAGATTTAATCAAAGTCTCAATTTTTATAACGAAGAATTTGAAAAAAATATTAGTTTTTGCTCTCTTAAACATAGGGGTAGCATCCCCCAATGGTCACAATAACCTGCGCATATTCGAAATTCAAAGGGAAATTAAATGCAATTGATTTGAAAGGAAATAATTGATTGGATTACGTTAAAATTAAAAAGACTAATTTTTGGGTGTGAACATTATGGGTTGTTTTCACCCCTTCGAAATGTTTTTCCGCAAATAAAAAAAAACACGTGTCGCTTCGTTTCTGATGTCCTACATCATATATAAATTTGGAGAAAATCGAAGGGGTACACCTCGAAAGGTTTCCTTGTTAGTTTTTCATGTACTACAGCATATATCAGGGAGAATCAAATCGGCGAGGGACGCCTGGAGTACCTTCCTTGAGAGTATGGTTTTTTTCCGCTTTGACGCTAGGCGAGATGCAGGGCCGATGCTATACATTTGGCCGCCTGTGTGCAAAACAATTTTATGCACCCCCTTCCTCTTTTCTTAAAAAAAAAAGATATTTTCTGCATACGTATGCACTATTTTTATTTAAACATTATTAATATTATTTACGTTATTATTATCAGACACATTATTCACATTATTTACGTATAATAAGGATTCAAAAGAAATTTGCTCGCCTGGCTTTAATCTGGGCAAATTCTTCAACCAGTTCAGACACATCCAATAAATTCGTCACCACCCGCTCAATTGATATCACAGTCAAGTTTGACAGTCTTTTTCCGCCATTGCTATTCGCAAGTAGTTTATTGCGGTAAGTTCTTAACGCAATAAGTTCATCAATCATACAAATTCACGCCTACTATACCTGAGCGACTTTCGTCCTCTTTTGTAATATTTTCTTGTAAATTTTTGCACTTTTTAAGAATGTCTAACTTACCCATCCTTAGAAGGGTAGTGTTTTAAATACAAAACCGAAAATATTTTCGAATTGTTTAATAAACTCAAACCGCTCTTGCAAGGACATGATTATTACGTTTAATATTGTGAAGTAAAAATCAACTTTAAAACTTTTCTCGGGATAATCTACTCGTTGTCGCGTACCCATCAGGTTTTTAAACTTGATATCTACCTTTAAAACCGTTGCTGAATGCGTAGCTTCAGTTAGATATTCTTTGAAAGCTTCGTCAGTTCTTTTTTCGGCGAAAAACTTACTTAAATCTTCGAAAATTTGAATAGATTCCGGGAGATTCATGTGAGGATCACATGAATCATAAGACAAGGGATCGTAATACAGCTACATATAATTGATGAATTATTTTCAAAAAATCGAATTTCCGACTTCGATCTTTAACATACATTGTTTCTAAAATGTTTTTAGACAGAAAAACAGTTTGAAAGAAAGAATTTCTGTAGCTAATAGTAGGCTTGTCCCGGGAAGAGTTTTGTAAGGAGAAATTTAAAAAACGTAACTTTCATGTAATTTAATTGAAAAGCATCTTTGAAACATGTTTGAGTAAAAAATCAAAATTATTGTTATCACGGTTCCGTTCCAGGACCCCAAATATAGCAAGGGCGGCCAAAAAATGTATCGAGGGATCTGAGCTCGTCCTTCGTCCATGGAACTACTCCAAATGAATAGAGTACTACGGGGACGGCAAGCATGTTCGTTGCAGATACTTTGTTCCTCGCCGACAGTTCGAAAGACCATATCCGTCGGATGAGACGTTTGTATCTGCATCGGAGAGTATCCTTTATAGATGTCACGTCCTGAATGTAGCTCTGTGGCACGCCCAGGTATGTATAGGTCTCTCCTTCGCAAAGGTGTCGTATAGCGCTTCTGTCAACGACCTCGGGATCTTTGGGGATGCCATTAAGTTTTCCTTTCTTCAAATTAACCTTAGCGCATTTCTCTAACCCGAACTCCATTCCAATCTCTTGAGTGTACTCTTTGACAATTTTTAGAGCGAAATATAGTTTCTCATGATTTCTAGCATAGATCTTAAGATCATCCATGTAAAATACATGAGTGACCTTATGCTTTCGGTTTCCAAGTTTGCCGAAGAGGTACCCTTCGGAATGGTGCGAATAGTGCGAGAGATAGTGGCAATAATGTGAGGCAAAAGAGGAGAGGGCTCATAGTGTCGCCTTGAAACACACCTCTCTGAAAGGTGATACTGTTAGTGATCACACGATGTTTTTCAGATGAGATAGTAAATCTGGTTTTCCAAAGCGGCATTAATCTCTCTATGCACCTCACGATGTGTGGATGAACCTTCAGGCTTCCCAACAGACAGATGATAAGTCTATGGGAGGTTGAATCGAAAGCTTTCCGGTAATCAATCCAGGCAATCGATAGAAATCGCTGATAGAATGCTGCGTCTTTACAGACACATCTATCGATGAGCAAGTTCTCCCGACATCCTGCTACGCCTTTCTTTGAGCCACGTTGTTCATACATCTCTCGCCACACAGGTCCAATTGTCCGAACAATCCTATCATTTAGGATAGCTGTGAAGATCTTATACAGTGTGTTCAGACAAGTTATCGGCCTGTAATTCTTAGGGTCAGCTGAGTTGCCCGTCTTCGGCAGGAGCACTGTGCGCCCTTCCACCAACCACTCCGGAATAGGCTCTTCCGACTTTAGATATGAGGTGAAAAATCGGGCCAGATGCTGGTGGGTTGAAGGAAAATTCTTCTACCAGAAGGTCTTGATACCATCTGGTCCCGGAGCGGAATAGTTCTTCATGCCTCTTAATACATTTTTCACCTCCTCGGTAGTGATAGGTGGGCATTCCTCCTCAGCTGTTATGAGGGCATTGCACAGCTCCTTGAAGCTATTTATGTTCTTTGAGCCTTCTTCAAGTGGATGTTGGACTTCGTAGACTTCTCTCCAAAATGCTTCGACCTCCTCTGGTTTGGGCGGATGGTCGACAGTAACTGGAGGGTCTTGGAAGAGTCGATATGGGTCAGACAAAAACTGTTGATTTTCTTTGAACCACCTCTCTCTCCGCTCTAGACTTCTCCTAGCGTTAGATAGTACTCGTATTCTGTCAACAATATGCTGCCTGATGGTCAGTAGCTTTGACTTGTTGACTGTGTGATGACGGATCCGCATTTCGCGCGCGAACTGTCGAACCTTGGCAGTGAAAGTCCTGCCAGATGTTATGTATTCAATCACACACTGAATGCGGGACGCGTACTGTCTTGAGTTGATGCATTCGTCTTTTGGTCTTATGATCAACCGTTGGTTTTGTTTTACGGTTTGCATCTGCCAAAGTTCTCGCTGCATTGTACACACTACAATTGATAGTCCAGAGTCGGATTCTTCGGAAAAATCTCCACGGAAATCATCATCCAGTTCAGTCAGATCTTTGGGCTTGGGAGAAACCTGAATGTTGATGTTTCTCCGGGTCTTGAAGCATCGTTCTCCCTCTATTGGATGCCTGTTCGAGGCTGGTCTCAGTGTCGCCTCTCTTTCTCTGTTGCCGGCTTGTTCTGGCTGCGGTTGTGTAGGCGCTCCGCTTATATAACCCCTTTTCCGGAGGTCCTCGGCACGGTTTCGCAGCCGTTTTTGCGAAAAATCCGAGAGCTCTGGGTGTTTCTCGCACCACAGAGCATGCAGTCGCGCCATGTAACCTTTTCGTTCAGGGGCCATACTGGTATCATAGCACTCCAGCAGGTCGTCCCTGAGTCGATCCGTCCACTCAAAAGTAACGAGATCTCGCCGGTCAATCGCATTGACTCCGTCTTGATTGGCTCCCCCAACTCTAGGATAGTCGGCATTGTTGTCCGACCCATTGTCGGGAGCCCTGCGCGTTCGATTGTTTTGAACCGCACTTCCTACAACTATGTTTGGTGTTCTCATTATTGTTCCCACGAGCAGCTAGGGAAAAGGGTTAGTCCATCCTTGTAGAGCCCCGCGTGCAAGGATAAGGCTGATACTCTGAGAAGTCGCCCGGTATCCCAGAGTCACCGTTTGAGACACCACACCCAGGTGCCATTCAGCTTTCGGCACGGTTGTTACGCCTCCGCTTGGGGGTTATTCCTTCGGGACCATCCCTGGACAATTGTCCGCGACTGCTTATTAATTATTGTAACCATATTCAGCAGAAACCCTTGGTACAGGGACCCTCTATCCGCAACCCGAGGACGCGTCCGGTGGCTTTGTCATAGGCCCTTCGGTTCGAATCCCAAGGAATTAAAACCGAATACCGAAATATATATATATTGTATTATATATAATATATATATATATATATATATATATATATCAACTAGTATATTATGCACCTAGGGAGAGAAGAGGGGCTTTTTCGACGAGTATTGAGAACGTACACAAGTCGAAAAAGTGCCTCTCCCCCTTGGCGCATACGATATTTTTTATAACAAATGGATGATTTCAGACATTTTTCGAAATACAGTCATGATTTCTGTCCATATTAGATTCTGAATAAAGAAGCATAAAATGTATGTTAACTTATTCTAAATTATCAGAAATTTAATTAAAAAATTGCTGGAAATTTTTGGTAATTTACTGTAGTTTTAGAGGTGCTTTATCGTAACTTACCATAAATTGCCAAAAATTCAATTTAAAAATGTCTATGAATTTGCGAAAATTTATGGAAATCTTTCGTCATTTAGGGTACTTTCACAGGTAAACACTGTAACTTACTATAAATTACCCAGAATTCATTTTTAACAATTTTCATAGATTTCCAGAAATTTATGAAAATTTTCGGTCATTCATGGTAATTTTACAGGTAAATGTGGTAAGTAACCATAAATTACCCAAAACTCATTTTTAGAAATTTCCATACATTTTGGGAAATTTATGAAAAATTTCGGTTATTTATGGTAATTTTATAGGTAAATAGGGTAACTTACCATAAATTACCCCAAATTCATTAAAAAAAATTACCATAAATATCCGAAAATTTACGAAAATGTTCGGTAATTTTGCGATAATCTTACAGGTCATTTATGGTAACTTAAGATCAATTACCCAAAATCCAATTAAAAAATTTCTATAAATTTCCGAAAATTTTCGGTAATTTACGGTGAACGGGCTGATAATTCGCAAATTGCGAGCTGATAGATGTATAATTTCATAACGCTTCATAACTCTTTAAATAAATTACTTATGGCTTTTTGCGACACTTAGTAGCATATTACTAGAGAGTTTTAAAATTTATTGGCTTTGGAGTCTGTAAATGATGAGGAAAATTTAGATTTTCAACTTATTTGAAAGAAATTCTTTAAATGAATTTTGGGAACGATTCTATTGATAAAAAAGGAGCTACATACAGTCCTCAAGACTCACAGAAATAGTTGTAACCGATTCTGATAAGACTGATTCAGCACTATTTAGCGATGAAATTTAAATTGTGCACTTATAAAATTTTCCTTTACTGATTTGGATGATAATGGCTTATCAGAAAATTTTATTACAATCACAATAAAAAAATAGTAAACTGGAATTGAATATAACTCCATTGTAACAGTATTCAATAACGTCGACGTAAGACTCTTGTGGCACAGTTATATGGAGAACTTTGACGGAACGAATGTTGCAGAATTTCTATGATGACGTTGTTCTCTAATAGTTACATAACTGTAGAACTGAATTGTAACATCTTTCCATAAAGTGGACGTAACACCTTTGCGGCACAGTTATAGAACTTTATTGGAACGAGTGTTACAGAATACCTTTCACACTGATCGACTGCCGTAATTTAATTAAAAAATAGAAACTAATTGAATTAATAAAGATGTATTATTCTATGTTTACTTTGACAGTAATAACAGGTTTAGACCAAGGTACAAGTAATGTCGTCCCCAAATGGATGTAACATTTCTGTAACAACGTTACAGAACAGTTCTATAAAGCTCTGAGGAGACGTAGCCATTTTCTGTCACAGATCCGTAACAATTCTGTAACAAGGTTATATGTCGATAATATTTGTATAACAAATTGTGGAACAGGTTTACAGAGTAAAATTGTTCTGTAATAGTACCGTAACAAATAAGTAACAATGTTATGAATTAAATTTGTTCTGTGATCGATCCGTAACAATTTCATAACGGTGGTACAATGTTTTTGCATAGTTTGTAAAAATTGCGTAACAGTGTTACAAGGATATGTGACCGTTATGTAAAAATATGGAACTTAAATACATAACGCAGATATGTTACAGTGATGCATAACTATTACATCACACACACAAAATAAACCACACATAGTAACCTTAACTAAAAGGAAGACTTGTGGCACTTATTTGTCAGATGCCCAATGTATTCGCCAATGAGATCATTTTATTTAAAAGAATGCGAAAATATAGACTTAGCCAACCTTTACAAACTTTTTGTACTAGCAGATAGAAAAAGAATATTTGACATTGGTAAGTTTGTCACTGAGATTTTAAAACTTCGTGCAATTGGCCTTTTCGAATAATGCGAATATTATTGATAATAATTTAGGTAGCGCTAGTCTTGAAAAAGAGAATAGTTTTATAAATGCGACTGATTATAATTAAGGTATTAATTAAGTTTTTTTTTCATACTATAGATATTATTTCTGTATCAGCACCCACTTGCTACAGATTTCTGTAATCTGAGATCCAATGAACTTACATTATATTGTAAGCTGAAACAGAAAAAATTGGGTTATATAAGATCGAACACACGGGACAGCAGCACGACGATTTCCCACGAAAAATAAAAACGAATTTCATCGTCCATATGAAGTAAATGCTGGGAAATTTATTAATTGCAATTAATATATTAATTAATTATTAATGATTATGATGGTTATGATTTTCACATTCTAACGACTGGCATATTTCGCGTATTCAAACTAAAATATACATAATGTTATAAAAAGCCATAAAATGCTGCATCTACTACATTATTGAAAATGGACAATTTGTGAGATAGAATAGTGAAATTAAAATTTCCAACTAAAATTGATCAATTTTAAACCTATTGATAATAATTTTATTGATGACTTATAGATGTTTTAATTTTAAACGTGAAAATTTGTGGCCATCAAATCACGAAAATTTTAATATTAAATGATTGTGTTTTGAGCCTTTCCAACTCCAAATTTAATTACGAATGTTTAAAATTTTTATTTGAAACTTTTGAAAGAAAAGGATATTAGGATTAGAAATTGCAAACTATAAATAATTTAAAATTCATTTGAAAATTGATATTGCATTTATTGATATTGTACGTTACTCTATTAGACATGTAAAAAATTCCCGGTCAAAAAATAAAGACCTAATAAATTTTTAATCTTCTAGGTTTCCTGGTTTCTGCATTTGAAAATAATAATTCTCATTTAGCCATATTTTATTATTTTATTCTTATTCATTACTTTTTCAGCTTTAAATTAAAGTGGTTATAGATATGTATACATATAATTATTCATATAAATAGAAAGTATATTTATCGAAGTAATATGATTTTCATAAATTGTCAAACAAACAAACATATAAAATAAATAAAAAAACATATAAAATGTTCAGCTGAAGAATTAAAAATATTATATTGTGATTATGTCAAACAACTCAGATAACAATCGTGTGAGGCACGTTACCCTCACGGCATGCGAGGCACGCGGTGCGTGTAGGGTGTGGTGCATATGCGTCGCATTTTGTGAGAGGCACGTACGTGCGAGGCTTATGCGTCGCACAATGCAAGAGGCCCGTATGTGCGAGGCATATGCCTCGCATTTTGTGATAGGCATCTATTTATACATACCGGGTGTCCAACAAGTCCCGGGACGGCTAAATATTTCCTCAGGTAAGATATTTTTCAGGGCGGTCAAGGTCATTCTTGAAGGAACTTTCAACAAGGAATTCAATGGTGACCTTTATTTTGATCTT
>CAKNYM010028944.1:0-13267 GCA_932195095.1 Andricus curvator | reverse complement strand
TAGTTTCCAGTTAAAAGAGAGTTAAAATTAACTGTTACGACGTAACAACCCCCATAAGTCTGTTTTATAGGATCCCAAAAAAACCCCATAAGTAAAAAATTGGGGTTTGCGAGTTTTGGGGCTAATTATGATTTTTTTTGTGGTTTTTCTAAATACAAATTGTTTATAATACATGAAATACTACTTTCTACTGATAATTAGATGTTTACATACGTCGTTTGAAAAATTGATTATATTTTTTAGCAATTTCTTCTTATAATAGAGTTATAAAGTCGCGATTTTTTCCGAATTTTTCAGCTTATTTTTAAGTTTTCAATTAGAGAGAGGTAACAATTAATTCAAGTTAACGATCATAATTGTTAAAATAATTATTATTTTTAATAATATTCTTTTTAAATAATGTTATAAAGTTGCGGTTTTTTCTCAAATTTTTAATTTTTTGTCCACTTTTCACTTAGTAAGGTAATAATTAATCCAAGCTAACGAACCTAATTTTTCAAAAAATGTATTGTTGTTGATAACTATCTTCTCTGAGATAATTGTTAGAAAGTTGCGTTTTATCTGAAATTGGTAACTTTTCTTTGGCTTTTTAGTTATGAACCAATAATGAATAAGCATTAGAGAGAATTATTTTTTAAACAATCTCTTTTCTTGTAAATAGATTTTTCTGAAATAAAACAGATTTTAGTAATATTCTTCAAATTTTCTATGCGGATCACATTATAAATATAAATTTTTCTTGAAGCTGTTACTGAGAGCCTTTTCATTTAAATTAATATTTATCATTTGTTCCTATAACTAAAAAGTCAGAGAAATGCTGAAAATTTCAGAAACCCCCGCAACTTTTTAGCGTTACTCTAATAGAAGATAGTTATGAACAATAGTAAATTGTTTAAAAAATTATGTTCGTTAACTTGCATTAATTATTATCTCACTTGGTAAAAAGTGGATAAGAAGTTACAAATTCCAGAAAAACACCGCATTTATCTAGCACTGTATAGGAGAAGATAGTAATAAACAATAATGATTCGTTTAAAAAATTATGTTTGTTAAATTGCATCAATTATTACCTCGTTCTGAGTAAAAAATGGACAAAAACTGGAAAATTTCAGAAAAAACAGCAACTTTCGAACAACGTTCAAAGAGAATATTATTTTAAATAATAATAAATTGTTTAAACAATTATATTTGCTAACTTGAATTAATTATTGCCTTACTATAATTAAAAAGTGGACAAAAAGTGCAAAATTTTAGAAAAAACTGCAACTTTCTAGCATTATTCTAAGAAAACATTGTTATAATAAATAATAAATAGCTTAAACAATTATATATTTTTGTTAAATTTAATTGACTATTGTCTCGCTCTAACTGAAAATTTGAAAATAAACTATATTCTAAGAGAAATGGCTAAAAAATAATAAATTGTTTAATCAATATATGTAAACATCTAATTATCAGTAGAAAGTAGTACTTCATGTATGAGAAACAATTTATGTTTAAAAAATATCATAATTAGCCCAATTGGGTTTTGCCCCATAAGTGAAAAATTAATTTTCACTTATGGGTTTTTTGAGATCCTGTAAAACAGAATTATTTGGGTGATGTTCAAAAATTAATTATCTATTTGTATTCTATTGCTAATTGTGAAGAGAAATGCTGAGTTTCAACTCGATTTAGCTAATATTGACGATTATGAATAAAATGTACAAAAACGTATTTTTTTCTTATGATGGGAAATACGTGTTAAACTTAATGGTGCTTGTGGAACCTCTAAATATAATTTTTTAACGTATTTTTTTACGGATTCGAGCAAATTTAGAAGCGATATGCATGAAAATCCGAGAAAAAAAAATTTTGGACCACCCTAGTATACAAGCAGATATTTGAGCTAGAATAAGAATATCACTAATATCAGATTTCGTTGAAAGTCACACTATGCCTCATATATTTTTGCTAAAAATTTCAAGATTAATAAATTTTTATTGTCATCTTTAAATTCAGGGTTTTTAATTCCTTTAAATTATTTGCAGTTAAATTGTTTTGTCAATATTATACATTTTTGTTTACTTTTAATACGTCAGTGCAAAAGATAAATGCTATTTTCTCTTATTTATATAATTCTTGTCTCTTACTTTCTACCGTTTTTGTTTAGAATTAGATGGGACGAATCTTACACAAAAATTATATTCACAAAGATGCTTGACATCTTAAAGACATCATTATTTCCGCAAGCTTCTGTTTGCTAAGCTGCATATCTTCGTAACTCACGACTTTCTCTCATACTATTTCTATGGAAGAATCAAGACAATTTTTTGTAATCACTACTCATTCTGAGATATAAAAATTTTTAAAATTTTCTTCCAACAATCTTGCTTTAATTATCAAACTTTAATTATATTCACTATGTTCATAATTAAACTTTGGAAACTGTCCGACAAAAAATAGCTCAAGTATAGCATTTGTTTATAAACTTTGTTTATATTAGATAAACGATTTCCAATTTTTTTTATTCGTTGTTAAAAATTATTTTTAACCCTTATTTCTGCCAATAACGTTAATAATAAAGATCCAATTATTGATCATTCTTAAGAGGATATATAGGCATTTTTTTGCATTTTGTTATTCCACAATCCATTTCTATAAAAATTTTCAACTTTTTTGGGCGGAGTTTGGTTAGTGTGAAATACGTTTATGTGAAGATGAACGCAACTTTTCTTTCATATAATTTTACGATCTGAGGAGTGGCTACCTTGAAGGAGGAAGCAAAAAAATAAAAATGGCAAAAAACGCTATAAGTGAACAAATTTTTTTTAAACTTTCATTCTTGGGTTTTATTGTTCATGAAGTGGATAAGTATGTCTCCAAATTGCACATTATTAGGTCACTGTCAATTCACTCATGAATTTTGCCTTTCCTTTTTGCGGGGCTTACCTATGTACCCCATTAAGTAGCCAATTTCTTCCTAATTTTTTTATATCAAATTTTCAGAAATTTTGCTTTAACAAAGTGACAGGTTGAATTTAAATATGACCAAAGTAAATGAATGGTTATAGTTTTCTTGAACTCTACTTGATACAAATTGAATTAGTACTGCTATAAAAAAAAACTTTCTCGGAAGAGCTTTGTATAAACTGAGCGTTATAAAATTGATTCATTCAAGCACATCGATTCCTCTGGATTCATCAATGGACTGGAAGATGAGGATCTTAAGTATACTGACATATAATATATATATATATATATATATCGCACATCATACGCAGTTACCGTTTAATTTCACGCTCGAGAGTTACGTACATCAAGGTTTATTTTCCACCTAAGACTATTAAACTGTTAACCAATCAATCAATTACAAGCTCAAAAGACTGGAAGTAATTTTTAACACCATATAATTACTTGTTTTCCACAGAAGAATAACAAGACAAAATTAATCTCTTGTAATTGGGTTTTAAAACGTCTCACAGAAATTATGGCAATCTCTTGTTATACAGAACAATTCGAAATTATAACTAATTCTACTTTTAACTGTTGCTTTTTTTAATTTTACATTTTTTTATTTGGTATTCAATTTAAAATCGGACCTATTTTTACCAGATTGTTACTATTCTAATTATAAAATTCTGACAATATGAAACTGTTGAAATTTGAACGCATACAATTTCAAATTGTTAATCTTTTAATTCTTCTCTTTCGCATTTTTGGAAAAGTTTCAAGTTTCCACAATGTTAACAATTATTTTTAATTGATTTCAATTTCTTAAAATTTGAGTTAAAAATTTTGTAAAGCTTGAAAATGTATTATTTTTCAATTTCGAACACTTAAAGAGATTGTCTAATTTCCACTGCTTTGAAAATGAAATTTTTCCTAATCCAACATTTCATTATAAGTAAGGCATTTGAAAATTTGTAATTTAAAATAGGCCTCGAATTTCGATTTATTATTACATTTTTGAAACGCTATTTAAGCATGAAATTATCTAATTTTTAAGGCTTGAATGATTTTTAATTCAACTTTGAACATCTTCCGTGAAATTTTGAAATTTTTTTTAATGTTACTAAAGTTTGAATGATGGATGTTTAAGATTGTTAAATTTTGAAGTTTATAATTTGAAGTTCTTAGATTCTTCGATCTTATAATTTTACTAGTTCAATTTTAAATTGAGCAATTCGATACGTTATTGATTATTTTAAAATCTTTAATTTTGAAAGCAACCTTTTGAAACTTTTTACGGAGTGTCCACAAACCATGTGGACAGTTTTTCTTTTTTATATCTCTGTGTCCTTTTTACCTTCACGAAAATTTTATTTATTATTTGTAGAAAAAAAGTTGGATGCCTTTATCCAATCTAAAATGGTATAGTTCTAATTAAAAATATTGTTATTCGTTACTTTCTTATAATTTGTTCCCTCCGGGTACCATTTTTACATTTTTGATGAAAATTAGCACCTATACTAAAAGATAATTTCCCTTATATGAGAGGGTTTAGTATTCTATTCTTAGTATATCCACTTCAGTATAGTAAAAGCTTTATATGAAGAGAAAAGCATGTGTACGTATATGTATATATTTATATATATTTATATGTACAGGGAATTCTTTCACGTAATAATTTATATACTTTATAATCTTATCGAGTATACGAGTAGTGCATACGTAATTTTTTCCGACGGGGTCTCATTCTTGATAATTATAATTACCGCATATAACACCGCGATACGAAGTACGTCAATAGGTCTTCTTCCCGGGAAAGCACAATAAATTAAGCCCTTGACTTCCGAGGATACGAGCAGTTAGTAGAGCTGGGATTTCGAAAGATCGCATATGTATAAGCATTCATGGGAACCATATGAGAACTATGAGACCCAACCCAATCCATTATGGACTGCGTTCTGGACCTATTCGAGGCAGTATAATAAATTCACGAAAAATACTATTACGCAGGTAATTTAAAAGAGAAAGGGGCCGCCCATAAACTACGTTACCAATTTATTTGGATTTTTAATTTTTTGTATTTTTTAGTATTTTTGTAGTTTTGTCTTACCCTCCTTCCTCCCCCAAATGTCGAAATATATTGCATTTTCAACAAAATAGTTTAATTTTCAACCAAAAAAATTTTCCACCAAAAGACATTAATTCTAAAATAAAAAAAATACGAATTTTCAACAACAACAAATTAATTTTCAACCAAACAGTTGTATTAACAACTAAATATTATAGTTGAACTTCAAGCAGAAGAGACGAATTTTTAATAAAATAGTTTAACTTTTAACCAAATACATAGTTACAGTTTCAAGCCAAGAAGGCAAATTTGTTCGAAGTCAGTTGAATTTTCAACCAAAAAAGATTAATTTTTTAACTAAGAAAGATGACTTTTCTACTACAAGAGATGCATTTTGAATCCAAAGGGGCGAGTTTTTAACAAAATAGTTGAATTTTCAACAAAAAAGTTGAATTTTTAACAAAAAAGTTAATTTCCAACCAAGAAAGATGGCTTTCCTGCCATAAAAGGAAGTAAATGAAAAATAAAGAATTTTGAAACCGTTCAATTTAACCAAAAAAAGCACATTTTTAACCCAAATTTTAAATCCCTAACCAAAAAGATGAATTTTCAACAAACAATATTCATTTTCTAACCAAAAAGACGATTTTTCAACTTATAAAGGATACATTTTCAAACAAAAATGGAATACTTAAATTTTTAGACAACAAAATTAATTTTTAGCAAAAAAACATGAATTTTCAACAAAAAAGTTAACTTTTCAACCAAAAAGGTGAATCTTATAAAAAAATGAATTGTTGACAACGAAATTCAACTTTCAGCCAAAAAAGATGAATTTTTACCAAATAGTTCAATTTTCCACCAAAGAGATGAATTTTCCAAGACCAGCGTTCTTTTTAAAAAGACGGATTTTCAACAAAGTAAATACATTTTCAAGAAAATTGTTGAATTTTTTATCCAAAAGGATGAATTGAACCGCCGCATCGTAGAAGGGGGTATAAAATTGCTTGGTTCATAGAGTACTTTATTTGCTTAGATAATATAAAAAAATATTTTAAAAATTGTAATTTTTATATTGTCAGGATCCACTTGTGCTGGGACCAAGAAATTTTATACCCCCTTCTACGATGCGGTGGTTCACTTATTTACAAAACAGTTGAATATGCAACCCGAAAATATAATTTTTCAACAAAAAACTAAATCTTCTACCAAATAGTTACATTTTTCTAAAAGTTGTTGAAGTTTTGACCAAATAGTTGAATTTTCAACAAAAAATGTGAATGTTCAACAAGACAGTTAATTTATAACCAAATAGTTTACTTTCCTATCAAATTGATAAATATACAAGCCAAAAAGACGAATTAACTACAAAATAGTTGAATTTTCAACCGGAAAATATGATTTTTAACAAAAAAGTTAATTTTCTACCAAATAAAAAATTTTCATATTTAAATATATATATATATATATATATATACCTATATATGACCACCCATCTCACGGTTGTGAGACGTGGCCATATGTGTGATTTACCGCGGTGCTACTGGGGGCTATTGACATTTTGTCGGATGGCAGTTGCTCTTAGTGGGACCCTGCGGTGGTTGTTTAACTTTTTTATATAGTTTAATTTTCAACCAAATAGTTGAATTTTAAACCAAAAATATGAATGTTCAACAAAATAGTCTAATTTTCAACAAAACAGTTGAATTTTTTACCCGAAAATATGAATTCTCAACAAAAGTTGATTTACAACCAAATACAGTCGAATTTCAATTTAAGCACGGTTTTGGTTCTGACCTTCGACTTAAATTTTATTAAGCATCTCCGAACGTAAACAGGCAGGGCCGTGTCGCAATGTTGTGCAACGTGACGCAGTTATCCAGCTAGGCCGTTGGGGTACTGCGCTTCATTGCTATGTGCGGCGTAATTCTTGGAACGCATGAATCGAAATTACTAAAATTGAAATTCGACATTCGACTTGTTAAATTTTTAACTAAAATGAAGAATTTCCAACCAAAAAAAATGCATTTTTTAAAAATTAGTCTAACTTTAAATCATGTAATTGATTTTTTAACCAGAAAATATTAATTTTCAAGGAAGTATGCAATAGTTGATACTTCAATCAAAAAATAGTTTAATTTGAAATCAAAACAGTTTAATTCGACCAAAAAAGACGAATTTTTAACAAAATAGTTGAATCCTCAACCAAAACCGACTTATTTACAACCTATCGTTTGCATTTTTAACAAAAAAATGAATTTTCAATCAAGAAGATTAATTTTCTACCAAACAAAAAAGAGTTTTCAATAAAATATGAACTTTTAACCAAATAGTTGAATTTTTACTTAGAAAAAAAATTTTTCAATTAGAAATATCAATTTTCAACAAAAAATGGAATAGTTACATTTTTAGTTCAGAAAATTAATTCTCAACCAAAAAAAAACGTAGTTTATGGATGGCCCCAAACTTACTTTCATGTTTTCAATCTGTACCTGGAATTTGGTACCGTTTTTCATAAACCTAGTTTTCCACTCGTTAATGGTCTCTTTTATCGTTCCTCTTTCAGAAACGATCCCTTATAAGATAAGGTGAGGAGAGTTTTTAAGTTGTTCCAAATGATCCTACAAGAATGCTTCAAAAGGGGGACTTTTAATAATCCTAAAGAGGATGATGATTCAAAAATATTTGGGTATAAGTATTAAAAGATGTATATTGACACAATTAATACAAATTCTATTTAGCCTATGGACCTGTTGATAGCTCATAAAACAGACTATCCTTTACGACCAGTAATTTCGACAATAGGTGCGCCAACTAGAAAATTGGAAGAATTACTCAGTAAAATCATGAAAGAACCATTAATATGCACTTTCGAAATCATCAATAAAAATATTATTGCCTTTTTAAAGCTAATTGAGAATGTTAGAATACACCGAATCACATTTTGGTTTGTTTTGACGTAATAGCCATGTTTCCAAACATTCCATTTGAAAAAGTTGAAATTTCCGTCGAGAAAAGATAAGATTTGATTAAATTCGATACCAAGATTCCTAAAAAAACGATTTCTTCATGCTATGAAATATGCAGGGTTGCTACAGGTCAGGGAATTCCAGAATGTCAGGGAAAGTCAGAGAATTTTCGATAAACTGAAGTTGAATTTTATTTTATTATTTTGTTGAAAATTCCAAAATTATGTTAGAAAGTCATTTTCTATAGTTGAAAATTCGTCTTCTTAGGTTGAATCCAACTGTTTTTGGTTTAAAATTAAATTTTTTTAAGTTAAAATATCAACTATTACATTTTTCGTTGAGAATTCACTTTTTTTTTTGTTAAAAATTTAAATACTTTTTGTGTTCTGATTTTGAAACATAAAAATGGTTCATAAGAAAGTAAGTTTCATTTCGATTTTAAAAGAATTTTTAAAATAGAGACCCTAAGCTCAAGATTCGTTCCAATCGGCAGGGTTGCCCATGAATTATGAATACCCTTAAGATTTCTGTTAATAGAGGTATAACTAGGGGCCGTTCAAAAAGTACGTCACGCTATTTTGAACACTTGTTCCACCCCGCCCCTTCTTCGTCAAAGCTTGAACACCTCAGGGTGATGTCACAAATAGGACCACCCCCTTTAAGTCAAATTTTTTTCTTCGACTTAATTTAATAAACGCCTCAAATAAAACACAAAACATACAAAGATGATATTTTAGCAGACTTCACAGCCCAAGAAGCTCTGAGAAGAGTTGAAGTAGGATGCTATTTCAAGAAAATTGGGGAATAATAGGAGAATAAGTTTCGTTAAATAAAATTAATGTATATGTACCACGTTGGATTCAATATGAACCGTTTAAGATTTCAATTCGAAATATATTGCATTTTCAAGAAAGTAATTGAATCTTGAAGCAAAAAAAACGAATTTTTAACCAGATAGTTGAATTTTCAGCCTACGAAGACGAATTTTCAACGAAACGGTGGAATTTTTAAACAAAAGAGAATCTACTTCAACCACAAACAATTGCATTTCTAACCAAATAGTCGCATCTTCAAGCCAAAAAGAGGAATTTTTTATAGAAGAAAGATGAATTTTCAAACAAGAAATTTTTCTACCAAAAAATATGAATTGTTAATCGAAGAAATATAAATTTTCAATCCAAAATGACGAATTTTCAACAATGCAGTTGAAATTTCGAATAAAAATATGAATTTTTAACAAAATAGTTGAATTTTCAACAAAATAATTGATCTTTCAACAAAATAGTTGAATTTTCAACTCAAATGATCAATTTTCAAAAACGAAATTCAGTTTTAACAAAAAAGTTCAACTTTCAACCAAGTACACTGAAAAAAAAATTTACTTGATTCAAGGAAATGCGTTTCTTTGGTTTTTTTTCTTTCGACCGAGGAATTGTTTACTTCAGTTAAGTTAATATTGTTTAGATGCAAAAGATTCACGCATTAATTCAAGGAAATGATTTCTTTGGTGAAATTTCTTTAATATAAGTGAATATTTCTTCGCATTAAATGCGAAAAATATCAAGTCAAAGAAATGATTTCCTAGAAGGTGGGAACCTAGGTTTATTGAATACGTTTTAGGCGCCTAAAGAACTCCTTCTTTAGTCCAATGAAATCGATTCCTTGAAAGGGATAAATATGTTTTAGAATCGAATAATTCATACATCATTGGAGCAATTAGTCCATTTTTTTTGAGTCAAGAAAATATTCACTCAAGATAAATGAATTTTCATTCAATTGAAGAAATATTTATTCCATGCTAAGAACTGTCAAAATCATAATAATAAAACATTTATCTAAATTTAAAAAATATTCTTTCACGATGAATCGATATTCGTTCAATTGAAAAAAAATTATTTAACACTATAAGTTGATATAATTGTTGCAACGAAATAATGACTTAAATTGAAGAAATACTTATTCAAGACAAATGAATATTCATTCAGTTAAACAAATATTTATTGCATTCTAACAATTATCATAATCAACACAATAATAAAATTGTTTGAATGTAAAAAATATTCTTCCAATACAAATGCATATTCATTAAATTGAAAGAAATATTTATTGCAAGCTAAAAGTTGATATAATAAATGCAACAAAATAATTACTTAAATTGAAGAAATATTAATTGAAGATAAATGAATATTCATTCAATTAAATAAATATTTATTGCTTTCTAACAATTATTGTAATCAACACAATGCAAGTATTATTTAAATTTGAAAAATATTCTTTTAATATAAAGGTATGTTCACTAAACTGAACAAAATATTTATTTCGTGCCAGAAGTCGACATAATCATATCGCAATCAAATAATTACTTGAATTGAAGAAATATTCTTTTGAAATAAAAGAATATTACATCCAATTCAACAAATATTCACTGCATTCTAACAATTATCATTGTCAACACAACGTAAACATTATTCAAATGTAAAAAATATTCTTTTAATACAAATGTATATTCATGAAACTGAACAAAAATATTTATTCCATGCCAGAAGTCGACATAATCATCACAATGAAATAATTATTTTTGTTTAAAAAATGTTTAAAAAAATAAAACTTTGATTCATTCAAAAGAAAGAAATTTTCGTTTGAATAAGTAATTTTCTATTAATCAATTTTACAGAAAAAATAATTATCCAATGCCTATACCTCACCGACATTTTGTTGCCAACTCTTGTCAATTGGAAATAAGACAAGTTGAACTTTGGAAAATTAAATAATAGCCAGTAAGGGACGTTTATCGTGCCCTAAATCTTTATTTTCAATTATGAAGATTTAAGACAATTTTAAAAATTATAAATAATATTTAAATATAGCTTTTAGTAAAAATTGTTATCACAGAAAATTTAAGTTTGCATTTTAAGTTCAGTTACAAGAAATTAAATCTTTCTCACGAATAAAATTAAATTAAAAAATTACGTTTCCCATCATGAAAATTGAGGCGCCGGATGCAAGAAGGAGATATAGAATTATTTTGCTGGAGTGGGGAGGCCCCTGAGCACTTGAAACTAAAGTATTCAGTTTTAATTTTTGAAATATATATCCTGAGTGAAAATTTAATTCCGCATCTTTTTCTCCTCATAAAAAAAGTTGTAGCTTTTTTATTTTTCGAATTATTTACGAAAAACTGTTTTTTTCTTTGATCAAAATATTTTGATTTTTTTCACTTCAACTCGCCACAAAATGGGAGGTTTTTGATATTTTGTAATAAAACTTGTCAAAAATATGCATTACCATGTTCTGCGACCGATGACGCCAGCAAAAGTTCAAAATGTTTATTTAAAAAATTGTTAATAATTTTGTTCCAAGACGGTGCATAATTCGTGTACAAAGAACTTCTAGCGTTTCGGGAGTCGAGCGAATTTTGAGAAAGCGAAAACTGTCAGCGAGAAAGTTGTTCAGAAAGGTTTAAGGAAGTTTTCTGGAAAGTTTTAGCTCAATTGGAATAGTAGTTAACCAACTGTTGATGTTTTAATTTGCAGGCGCGATGGAATTTACTCCGCGTATACTATAGCCTGGCCGGCAAACCGCTACCCCAGCGTTAGGTGCAACTGTGCCTTACAGCCTGTCGAGATTTTGTAATTAGAATACAAAGAATATGGAAAATCATGGTTTATAATAAATAGTTCTTCTCTGCTAAAAATATTTTAATTGTGCTACTTCTAGGAACATGAACTTCATAAAAGTCTTAAAAATAAGGAATCTCTCCAAAAATTTTTTTTGTATTCGGCGTGTCCTCCGTCTGACCTCTATTTGTAAATATACTTATATAGGATTGTGGGTTGTTTCTTTACCAAAAATAAAATATATCAGTTTAGTTTAGTCTCTTTCGATTAGCAGAGCAGATTGTAGAAATATTACGTGATATATGTAAGATAAAAGTTGTTCGATTAAATTATTCTAATAGCTATTGAAGTGCTATTACTTCAATATAGTGAAGTTTTCCAATTAAAAAATGGAAAATAATTTAAAATCTACACTGAGCGAAGAATTCCCGTGTAGTTCGGGTTTACACCCCAATAGTTCGGGTGGTTTCTCTTTTTTTGTGTTTCACACGAAGGTTTGGTGCGCTTGCACTACTGAGACGTGCGATCACCCGAACCATTCGGGTGCTCAACCGAAACAGCAGCAACCGAAGTGGTGGGTGGCCCGCCCCAATACTTGGGGAGCTTGCACGAATGATTCAGGAGATTCGAGTCGTCAACCGCGTTGGATGTTGCGCGTTCGACGTTTGCGCATGTTCGCTAATGGCCGCAGCTGATGAACATCAGGTTCTTCCCGAATGTCACTCTTTCTAGGTTATGTCGAATTTATTGTTCATCACTCATATTTATACTAACGGATCATTCTATGATTAGGTAAATCACATAATCGAAAACTCGATAATGTACATGTAGTGCTTTAGGACAGGGTTGAACTGTAATCATCAACGTGTAAGATTTTTAATTGATTCCAGTTGTCTAACGACCTTAATCATTCGTGCCACTACCCGAATCATTCGTGCAAGCTCCCCAAATATTGGGGCGGGCCCCCCACCACTTCGGTTGCTGCTGTTTCGGTTGAGCACCCGAATGGTTCGGGTGATCGCACGTCTCAGTAGTGCAAGCGCACCAAACCTTCGTGTGAAACAAAAAAAAAGAGAACCCACCCGAACTATTGGGGTGTAAACCCGAACTACACGGGAATTCTTCGCTCAGTGTACGAATGGTAGAAAACGAACGAAGCATGAAAGTTTGTGGGAAAGAAATGTTCTAAAATGTAGCAGAAATGCGGTATGTAATAATAAATTAGTTTATTTATCACCAAAATATCAATTTATTCATTGAAAACTACTTATTGTTAATAATAAACAATCATTTCTATATGTACTATGTTTTTAATTCCAAAATCTGGACGGGCTGTGAGGTATAGTTGCACCTAACGCTGGGGTAGCGGTTTACCGGCCAGGCTATAGTATACGCGGAGTAAATTCCATCGCGCCTGCAAATTAAAACATCAACAGTTTTTTTTTTTAAAAAGTTCCGCAATTTTTCGTTACTGTTTTCTTTCAAAAAATTTTTTTTAATCAGTATCGGGGTTAATAATATTCAGGTCATAATAATCATCTTTCTTCTTTTTAATTTAAAATATTCTTTGAATTTTAAATTCTTTTCTAATTCTTATTATGAATAATAATGTTTGTATACCTTTGTCAATTTTTCACTAATGAATACAAAATTTTGATTAATTAATCCTTTTTTTAAAGAAA
>CAKNYM010028941.1:448-13790 GCA_932195095.1 Andricus curvator | reverse complement strand
GTTAAAGGATTACACTATGTTACGTAGGTTTCCTCAATACAGACATACATTTTTTTCTTGTTTATTTGCTATTATGAAGGATCTCATTTATAAAAACAAATCAATTCAAAAAGTGAGGTTAAGCGCATGCACAATTTAGCCTATGCGCCATCTTCAAACGTTACTCACTGGGTTTTCTACGGTTTGCGACGTATATTACGTAGAAAACGTATTATACATCAAAAACTCCAGAGTTACGCGTAACTGATCAACCCTGCCTCCGAAACGTCCCAGATAACAATCGTGCGACGCACGCTTCAAGCACGCGTGCGCGTCGCACGATGCGACCCATATCGCACGCAAATGGCAAGCACATTCCGCGATAGAGTGACGGATAAATGCGTGCGTGCACAATGAGGCTCATTAAGCCATCACTCATATTTCGTCGTAGTCCTTGATAAATAAATATAAACAATATGTTAATAATATTTTTATTCAGCAAATTCGGTTCAGTTGAATCAAATTAATATCGTATTTCAAATGATTTATGTATTTATCTTATTTCAAATGACATTTGTACCTGTATTGTACATACGCAATTGTCAAACTTCACGGTTCACCGAACATCGTTGCCGACGTTGCCGTCAGTGAGGTTATGTGAGCGTCATGTTGTAGTGTACACTAGTGTTTTTCCAGTAGTTAATTGTTATAAAATTTCATCGAACTCGATCATTGCGATATTATTCTTCGTATATTTGAGCCTTAATTAATGTTTGCGTGCCACGAATTGTGTTAAAGAAACTGGTAAGTAAGGAAAAATATAAATATATATTTTCGTTTAAATGGTAGAAAATTAAAAGTTAGGTCAAATAAAATCTCACTTTTTCCACGTGTATATATGAAAAAACATAAAAAAGCATAAAATCATTTGCAGTTTTAGCATGCCCTTGTAGAAAGAAAGGATAGACACGATTGGGATCGTTTAAAAACCATCTTTGCAGAAGGGATGCACTTCATCGACACGCGTGCGACTCGCACGACGTGCGACGCATATGCCACGCATATGCGGACACATCTGTTTGGTGAACTGCGTGACACGCGTGACGATTTATTCGCACTCATGCCTGCACCGTGCGTGGCACCGTGTGCGCATATTGTTATCTGGGTGTATTCTGCAGGTACCCCCAAAAAGCGGATCGCAATATTTTAGCCGAAAGCATAACCATTGTGTCAATCTGCTTGCGGTTTGCGATGCAAATTATAATTTCACAATTGTGGACGTTGGTGCCAAAGGCCGACAGAGCGATGGCGGCGTGTTTAGAAATAGCGAATTTGGAAAATTATTACTAAACCACTCTCTAAAAGTGCCTGAACCCTCACAATTATATCCTGGAGGACCCATCATTCCATACTTCTTTCTCGGAGATGCTGATTTTCCTTATGGCGATAACATGCTTTGCCCTTTCCCAGGTGCTGGAACAGGAAATCTGAGTCTTAGAAAAAATACGTTTAATTATCGCTTGAGCAGAGCTCGCAGAACAATCGAGAATACTTTTGGAATTTTAGTAGCACGGTGGAGGATATATCGTAAAGAAATTGTCGCTTCTTTAGAAATAGTAAAAGCAGTTATTTTAGGAACGGCCTGCTTACATAATTTTATTAAAAAAGAAGAAAATGAACTACCAGACGATATGCAGCAATATTGTCCACCGAATTTTGGCGACCGAATCATTAACAATCGCGTAGTTCCTGGCGAATGGCGTAGAGCAGATGAAAGCGGGGCTGTCCGAAGAATACCAGATTTTGAAAATGGGGAAGAAGCTAGAGATGCTATAAACATTCGAGATCGATTGTCGTACTACTTTTTAACACGAGGCAGAGTTCCGTGGCAAAGAAGAAGAATCGCTGAAGGAGACTTTTAATTATAAAATATAATACTTGCGTGTAGCAGTAATTGTATATTTATTCAGTAAAATTTTAATTAGTTTATTTATATCAAGATATCATAAGCTAAAAACTCAAACTGATCTATATAATAGGACTACAAAATATGTATCAAACTATTTTAAGTCTACTGAGCGAGACAATTTTTTCTCTTTTAATTACTTGAAATGAATTGAGGAAAGGTTATACCCTACTAATTTGATTATTTTATATAGTTTAACAGTCTATTTAATTATTTGAAATATTTCATTTCTTATTTTAAGAATCATTTGTCTCTATTTGTATATTATTTAAATGAAAATTTGAAAAATTTTATACATAATCCAGCTGAGAGTATCAATATCAGATGACTTAGTAGAAATACAATTTTTCAAGGAAACGGATCTAACATTTATTTACTGCCAATAAAAATGTACCATTAGAAATACAGTAGCGCTATATCTACTGAATTCAGGAGTAAGATAAATATCTCAATAATTTCGATTGTCCCAGTTATATTCAAATATTCATATGTACCATCTGTAACAGGCAAGGTCTTTGGAGAAGTGTTTAGTAACAGAGAATAAAGTTGATTGGCAGTATTTGCTGTCAAAATCAATGATATTTGCAAATGCTTAAAAAAGAAAAATAATGAAAAAATGATTACTGCATGGAACATTTTCTTTACGTCTGTTTCAAAACTTAGTGAAATAAAATGTGCATTCAATTCAGTTGACTTGACTTATGGCTCGAATTGGTAACGTGGTATTTTGGGGAAAATCCCGGTGCAGGGTGCACATTTGTACAGGAAACCGTTAAAAAGCAGTAAATGGCCGGGAATTTTTATTACTGGTTTCGACGTTTGTTTATTCTAATAAGAGCATACTTATTTTTTTATGGATTTGAAAGATTTGATATATTCTATTCTTATTTTTAGTAAAAAGTCTCAGATTAAAAAAATCCCTTAGTGCAGTAAAATATAGATAATAATTTGTAAATATAAAAAATTCCCGGATTTTCCCCGGTGCTAAAAATTCCAGGCTAATTCCCAGTTTTCCTGGTCAGCGGGCACCTTGCACTGAATTCTACAATTCAGATTTACATGAAAATTAAAAACTGGTAAACCCCTCGATAACGATACAATTTTTTGTTGAAGAAAGAAGTAAGTATTACAAAGAAATTGTAAAACGTAAAAATTTACCGTTTATCTTTTTGTTAATACGTTTACATAACCGTATTTAAATTATCTGCTAATCGAAGTATAGACATATAGTGTACACTGTAAAATTCATAAAAGTATGAAAGTACTGAACAGCATTATTTATTACATCTGTATTGAAACAAAACAAGAGAGGTTTTCTTAACCCCGTAGTATACTCTGTATACTGTACAAAACGACTGATCTAAAAATATTAATCTAATGCAACAAATTATTATATTATTATTATAGTTATGAATGTTAGAAATTTTTACTCATAACACTCTTCATCTATTTCTTTCAAAAGTAGTTGCGTTACACTTGCTATAATGCGTAGCCTTTTGCTTTCGTTTTTGACCTTGTCCAACTGCTTGCCAAACCATAAACCCCATTGTTCATTTTCAGTAAGAGGAATCTTATTATTGATAGTGCTCTTATTGCATAATTTTTCAAGCAGCATTGCCTCCAGTTCTCCAATTTTTTCTTCTATAGAAATAACATCGAGTTTTAATAAAGAATATTGGAAGGAAATATTATTAATATATACAAAATAGGAATAGAGTTCGAAGATTTGAGGGTCTAAAAATTAATTAGAAAAATTAGAAATATACCTTGTCCGTGTTTGGACTTCTCAGTCTTGTGTTGATTTTTTTTCTGAGGTTTATTGAATCCAAATTCCCGGATATTGCATTCTGCAGATTTCGAAGGTGCTACAGCATTAGTGATTGTCCTAGCATTGAAATACGATTCAAAAAATTGTTACTAATGATGAACGTATCATAAACAATGAAAATTAAAATAAAAGTACAATTAAGTAATTACTCTGCTGGTTCTATTACGTCTTGCAAAAAACCTAAATACTTTTCATAAAGCCACGGCCTCAACACTACTGCAGCTGATCCGCTGGGAATGACGTGCTGTCGACGTCTGTATGTGGTTTTGAGGCTGTTGAATTTACCTCTTATGTAATCTAATGTCCATCCTGAAAAATATACATTCAGTAAGGTTAGGTTAAACAGAAAAAATTGCAAAAGAATATTTTACAGTGGGCGAGTGCGTAGCCGTGAAAAAGGCTTAAACTGCTCAAACTTAGGAGAAATCAGGATTTAAATTTAAAAAAATTTTAAAAAAGATTTTGATTAGTATTTTTTCACCATAAAATTCGTGCTTAATTTCTATCCAAGCTTTATTGACCGCAAATGAATTTCTTTTTGCCAGAGGTATTCGATGATCCCACAGGCAAGGTCTCTTTTGAATCATTTCAATTAGTTTGATGTAATTATCTTATGTTGCAACAGTTTTTCCATTTCTATCTGTTTAAAATAGAAATGAATACTATTTATTGTAAAACTAAAATTACCTACCAACTTTGAAAATAGAGTTTTAAAAAGAGAGATTGAGTTTAATTCAGTCAATATGTTATCTAATTTTCCTCCATTACTAACCAACATCCGTTTGTCGAATCTTTTCAAGATTATTGGACACGTTCAGCGTATCGTTTGTTTCATCATCGAAATCTTGTGATTTAATTAAATTACGTTTCCTTATATTCGACATTGCATCGGTCCCGCCATTTTTATCTTGCAATGGTAAAGATCGCTCATGCTGAGAATGGTTTTTGCAAACTAAATTGGAAATTTGTTTTATATTTTTGTCAACTTCTTTTTCTAGAATCTGCTAAGTAATTAGATGATTATTGCAATCTTATATGTCATATTCTAAAGCGTTACATAGAATTAAAAAGTAGACACGAACCACTATATCATCTGAGTCAGAATTGTGAGGATCAATCTTTTCCATGTTATCATCTTGTAGCTCGTCCCATTCCCAAGTCATATCCCATATTATAGATCCCTTTTTTATTTCAACATCTTTCATCTCACTATCAAGAAAGCAACCGTGTTCTGATAATTTTAGCAAATTAACAGCCTCTTCGCAAGCTCCACATGTATATAACTCCTCCTAAATAACGATACACATTTCACGAGCACTGCTCGGTTAAAATTACTTCAAAGTAAAGGTGTGAACACCAAGAAAGTTTTTCTTGATTTCTTATCTGGAATATCTTGCATCTGCTTTCTGATAAATCTCACATCGTTTTTTTCGAAAACTGGATTTTTAGATGTTATTATAAATTTCTTTTTTTCTCATTTCTTATTCCCGGTCTACTTATTTTAAGTAGAAAATTTCATAAAAGTCCACACTTTTTATCATACACCGATAATATTTTAAAAATTAAAAAATATCTTCAGACGATTCGAATCATAACATTTATCTGTTTTAATTTTTTCTCTCGTATAAATCTGAAAAAAAAACATTTTTTACCTGTTAACATCAAAAAATAAAAATGTTTTAAAAACGAAGTCAGATTAAGAAGTAGTGGAGGGACGTTTTTTTTAGAAATTTCTCCAATGAACAATTGTGCTCTCTTGACTTTTTTTTCACATCTCGCTAAGTTTTCGAGAAAAATTGTAAATTTAAAAAAATTAAAAATAGAAATTTCAAAAACGGTTCTGACAAAGATTTTGGGTTTCATCGCAAATTTTTGTGAGACATCCCAGATACAAAATCAAGAAAAACATTCTTGGTATTCGCACTCTTCAGTTGAAGTTATTCTAAACGAACCGGGATAAGTATATATATAGAGAATTTGGGGCGAAATCTTTACCTGACATCCAAATGCCTGGTTTATTTAGGCATTCGGAAGAATACTCAGTCAGTCTCCCAAAAACGCGATAAGCTTTAGGTAATTAGACGAAACTAACCATAGAGTATAAAAACATACTTTAAATGGCTATCTAATATTTTATTCTGATGATCATCTAATTAATGAAATACACTATTACAAAATAATAAGAATAATGATTTGATGTAATATATGTTTGATATTTAATTAATAAAAAAAAATCTTGAAAAATCATTTATATTAATTAAATAATTAATTAATAATAAAAATTACGTGAAATTATCTACTTCAACTTAAAGTACAATTGTTCACTTTATAGTAAATGACGAAATTTATCATTTGAATTATGAATCTGAACACATCTTCCTGGAATTCAATCAATTTTACTATTTCAATGTGTAACTTGTGCAATGAAAATCGTAAACGCCACTGTTTTGCGTTGTAATATTCACTAAATTTCACAAAAAATGCATTCAGAATTCAAATCATACATTTCAAATGGTAAATTTAACCGTTTACTTATTTCCATGATCGAATTGCAAAATAAAAATAAAAAATTTACCTCATCAACATGTCAAATTTGCATACAATTCTGCGCCATATGCAATAAGGGGACAAACAATTTTTTTCGTCGAGCGCAATGACTTCTCCTTTTTTTGAAAAGTTTCTTTATAAATTTAATATTCGTAAATTCACTTAATATAGATAATTTACTTGAATCCCATAAAGAACACATTGAGAAAATTCTTTTTACTTTGTCAGGGTTTACTGTTTTTGCTACATTATTGGTGCATGCTTGGATCAATTAGTGAATCTTAATTTATTTATTTAATATACTTTCAGGCATTCTATGTCAAATTTACATGTATATATTTACAAACGTAGAGTTTTATCAGTGTTTGACAGTATAACGCGTTACCCGGAATGTTACATTTTTTTAGTAACGGTAACGGGTTACTTTTTCCAGTAATGGTAACGCGTTACAAATTTTAAGGCAGTAACGCGGTAATGTTAACGCGTTATTTTTTACTGGTAACGTGTCACTGATTTTTAAATTAAATTTTAAAAATATGAAACAAATATTTTGATCTGCTGCAAGCCTACCTTTTCATCATTCATTTCCTCCAATTTCTGTTTTTTTATCCCGCCTTTGTTATTCATATTATTATCTCACTGGATTTACCGGAAAAACATTAACTTCTTAATTTAGATTATATATGTTTACATTATTTTCATGCACGATCCTACAAAAATATAAGAAGTCACTGTTTGAGGTTAAGTGTAACTCCCGCGGAAACCCATGGATAGAAAATCAATAAAATGTTCTCAATACATTTATATTATTACTCACTCTTCATACTCAATAAATTTCCACTCCAAAGCAAGTGACCGAAGAGAAATTTGACTAAAAATAGAATTATATTATACCGCACATCAAAACAGTGTAAACTTGTTTGGCAGTTTCCAGCATAATATTTTACGTCTTCGTTAGAAAACTAGATTTAATTGAAAACTAAACATTTCTCTTGTATCTGCTTGCACTTAATTCTTCTGGCATAATTTTCCATTTCTCAATAAAAACTTTAAAAAATCTTTGGAATAATTACACATTTTAAGTACTTGAAAAATAATAAACATCAAATTTACTGCTAGAAATACATTTTCCGCCATCATTTGCTTGCGAGCGGAAAAAGCAGGTTGGAACGGCCGCTTGCAGATGCATGCGTACGCGCGCGCAAGCTTGCAAAGGTGTAAAAGCACCTTCAGAATCAGGTTACGAGCGAGCAATAATACATTTCGTGACTAGTGTGGACAGACGGCATTTTTCAAACGAGCGCAATGTTTTTGTAACGAGTCGTAGGCAAGGGCGCCCGAGCCGGAGACGAGTTACATAAACATGACGCACGTTTCAAAAAGAAAAGCCGTCAGTCCACAGGAATCACGAACGATACTTTTCAGAACAAAATCATAAATGGCGTGATTTCATTGTCTCCATGGAAAAATGCAAAATCACGTTTTGAGTCGGTGAAGGTACGCATGAGCTCTACTGCATTTTTGTTCTAACGAGCGTGAATGAGACAACAAAGTATAATGTGCGAGGCGATAGGAACACGCTATACTCTTCGTTAGAAACATCGACTCACCAATCCGCTATGAATTCTCTTTCTACCTTTGTCATCCACGGGCTCTCTCTAGCGTTACGAAAATACACGGAGCCACGCTCAAACAAGGCTCTTTTTTGAACTCTACGTCACGCCGTGCTTACTGAATTCTATTTTGTAACTCATCCAACGCACCGCCAGACGCCGCTCAAAAAGCGTACTTTTGCGTTTTTCTATGGAGGCATGAAAACACGCCATTTTTATGATTGCATTCTGAAAAGATACTTTGTAACTCATACAGAGTTTTGAGTCAATGTGGCTTGAAATAATATTTCGAGCTACATTAATTATTCAAAAGGAAAATTTGAAAATTCGCTCGTAACATCTACTTGCAGAGCCTAAAACATACAAAATTTAGAACTGCACACTTTAGCAGACCCCCCCCCCCCCAAGCAAGGTGTAATCTTTACTAATGTTCGTATAGAGTTAATAACTAAATAATTATTATAATCATTCCTAGAGTAAATAATAAGAGATTAATATTAAATTTTGAATGTAACAATTACATATTTATCAATTTATAAAAATATAAATTCAGCATAGGTATTTCGTATTAAATATGTCATCTACATATAAAGGTTTGATTCTTTTGCTCATTTCGTTTTTTTCTCTGTCTTTTTCAATTTTATTCTCCTTTTCTTTTCCTGTTCTTTCTTTTGTTCTCTTTGACTTTTGGCCTTGGGAAATACACAACAAAACCATTATTGTTGTTAAGGCTTTTCTAAAGTATTCAACTGACGATTTTTCAGTTTAAACCAGTACACAATACGGAGAAAAATGGAAGTGGAAAATTGGGTCTTTAGTGCTGGTAGTCGAGGTATTCATTACTGAACTGGCGTTGTAAAAAAAAATCGAGATTGAAATTCGGTTATTGATTCAAGTGCAATCGCGGTATTCCCTTTCTTAGGCAACTGAAGAGATTACAGCTTGTCAATAGTCTGACTCCTCCAGCATACTGTACGGAGTCCAGTCCAGAATATGAATTGTTCCTATACTCGCAACATTAAAGAATGATCGGTCAAAAAAAATTTATAAAGACACAGAGCGACGGGTGTTGACGGGTTGAGACACTCACTTTTCATTTTATAAACTTACATTCATTTAAATATTATACATACATATATTCCTTTTGCTTTGCCAAATGTTGGCGTTTATGTCCTTTTGCTTTGCCAAATGTTGGCACTTATTCCCTTTTGGAATTTCAAACTTTGGCGCTTATGCCCTTTTGCTGTGCCAATATTAGGCGCTTATGTTCTTTTGCTTTGTCAAATGTTGGCGCTTATGCCCTTTAGTTTTGATAAATGTTCGCGCTTATACCTTTTGGAATTTCAAACATTGGTGCTTATGCCCTTTTGCTGTGCCAAATGTTGACGCTCAAACCCCTTTGCGTTATCAAACGTTGGCGCTTATGTCCTTTTGTTTGGTAAAATGTTGGCGCTAATACCCTTTTGCTTTGCCAAATGTTGGCGTTTATGTCCTTTTTCTTTGCCAAATGTTGGCGCTTATTCACTTTCAAAATTTCAAACATTGGCGTTGTGCTCTTTTGCTGTGGCAAATGTTGGCGCTTATACCCTTTTGCTTTGTCACATGTTGGCGCGTATGTCCTTTTGCTGTGCTGAATGTTGGCGCTTACACCCTTTCGCTTTGCCAAATGTTGGTGCTCATGCTCTTTTTCTTTGCCAAATAGTGGCTCTTATGCCCTTTTGATGTGCCACATGTTGGCGATTATTCCCTTTTCTAATTTCATTTCAAACTTTGGCGCTCGTGCCCTTTTAAAATTTCAAACTTTGGCGTTATGCTCTTTTGCTGTGTCAAATTTTGGCGCTCATACTCTTTTGCTTTGACACATGTTGGCGGTTATACCCTTTTGCTGTGCGAAATGTTGGCGGTTATGCTCTTTTGGTTTGATAAATATTCGTGTTTATACCCGTTTGGAATTTCAAACCTTGGTGCGTATGCCCTTTTGCTGTGCCAATAATTGGCGCTTATGCCCTTTTGGATTTTCAAACTTTGGCGCTTATGCCCTTCTGCTGTGCCAAATATTGGCGCTGATGCCCTTTTTCTGTGCCAAATGTTGGCGCTTATGCCCTTTTGCTTTATCAAATGTTGGCGCTTATGCCCTTTCGCTTTGCCAAATGTTGGTGCACATGCCCGTTTGCTTTGCCAAATCGTGGCGCTTATGCCCTTTTGTTGTGCCAAATTTTGGTGCTGGCTTCCTTTTTGAATTTCAAATTTTTGCGCTTATGCTCTTTTGCTGTGCCTAATATTGGCACTTATGCCGTTTTGCTTTGCCAAATTTTGGGGCTTGTTTCCTTTTGGAATTTCAAACTTTGGCGCTTATGCCCTTTTGCTGTGCCAAATATTAGCGCTAATGCCCTGTTGATTTGTCAAATGTTGGCGCTTATGCCCTTTTGCTTTGCCAAATGTTGGTGCACATGCCCTTTTGGTTTTCCAAATGGTGGCGCTTATGCCCTTTTGTTGTGCCAAATTTTGGCGCTCATTCCCTCTTGGAATTTCAAACTTTGGCGCTGATGCTCTTTCGCTTTGCCAAATGTTGGTGCTCATGCCCTTTTGCTTTGCCAAATGGTGGCGCTTATGCCCTTTTGTTGTGCCAAATTTTGGTGGTGATTCCCTTTTGAAATTTCAAACTTTGGCTCTTATGCCCTTTTGTTGTGCCAAATATTGGCGCTTATGTCCCTTTGCTGTGCCACATGTTGGCGCTTATGCCGTTTACCTTTGCCAAATTTTGGTGCTTATTCCCTTTTGGAATTTCGAACTTTGGCGTTATGCTCTTTTTCTGTGCCAAATGTTGGCGCTTGTACCCTTTTGCTTTGCCACGTGTTGGCGGTTATGCCCTTTTTCTGTGCATAATGTTGGCACTTATGCCCTTTTCGTTTGATAAATGTTCGCACTTATACCCTTTTGGAATTTCAAACCTTGGTGCTCATGCCCTTTTGCTGTGCCAAATGTTGACGCTCATACCCTTTTGCTTTGTCAAATTTTTGCGCTCTTGTCCTTTTGCTTTGCAAATGTCAGCGCTAATGCCAGCATATTAATATTGTAGGAATAATTAGTGTCAATAATTTCCTACAGAAAAAAAAATGAAAAACACCGGAAATACAAGTTTAAATGTTATAAGTATATTTTTAATTTACTGACGTTGACAGAATAATTTAAGAATCAAATTTGTACAAATTAGACATTTTAAAATAATGTGTTGAAGCTATTTTTACAACTTTTTAAATGTTTTTAAACGAGGGGTGACAATAAGGCCGTTTTTTGGCCCCCAAACGAATGGGCTCAGATGACGTAAGATTGTTCCTTTGAATGTAACTCACAAACCCCTGAAACGATTTTCCGAATGAGTGTTTCATTAAGGAGAAAACACGGCCTTTATGATAGAATTTTACATAGGATTTTGAGCAGCTCGACAGATACTTTAGCATTTGACCCTGTAAAAATCTACCCCATTCACCAAATTTGTTCAAAAGCAGTATATGTGAATGGTCCTAGTTACACCGTCGAGCTTATAGTAGGCAGGCTTACAATAAACTAGCTTAAATGAGAGTGGCCAGATTCGCGTCGGCGCAGAAGCCGCAGGGACTCCATGTGAGCGACAGAGAGCCACTGTTGAAAACGCTTTTGCGCCGACGCGAAACTGAGCCACTCTCGCATTTAAGCCAGCTTATAGTAAGCCGGCCTACTGTAGGCTCGCCGGTGTAACCAGGCTCTATGATGTATAAAATATAGCAAAGCGATTATTCTAGGCATTTGTCTACGCATTGAAATTCAGCAATATATTCCACCATATAATGATCATTAAGGAAGATGTCAATTTAAATGCATGTTTTAGATGTTTTCTCTCCTAAAGTATTCAAGAAATAGTGATTTTCTTGTATTTCAGCATCAAGAGATGTGAAATAATTAGAAAAAAGGAACTTTATACTTACCTACGCTTTTTTTATATTTTCTCACGCCCCTTCCTAATTTTCAATGCTATTACATATGTTTTCACGCCCCTTCCTTTTTTTTTACGCTATTTCATATCTTCCCACGCTTTTTTCATATAATCCCACGCCCCTTCCTGTTTTCCCACGCTATTTCATATTTTCAAACGCCCCTTCCTTTTTTCCCACGGTTTTTCATATTTTCCAACGAACCGTCCTATTTCCCGACGCTTTTTATATATTTTTCCACACTAATATTTTTCCACACTAATATTTTTCCACGCCTTTTCTTCCTACCCATGCTATTTAATGTTTTCCCACGCTTTTTTCATATTTTCCCACACCCCTTTATATTTTCGCACGCCATTTCATATTTCCCCACGCCTCTTCTTTTTCCCCACGCTATTCCATATTTCCCACCCCTATTCCTTGTTTCCTACGCTATTTCGTATTTTTCCACGCTATTTCATATTTTCCCACGCCCCTTCCTTTTTTCTACGCTTTTTCATATTTTCCCACGACCCGTCCTGTTTCCCTACGCTTTTCATATATTTTCCATACTATTTAATATTTTCCCACTCCTTTTCTTTTTTCCTATGCTATTTTATATTTGCTCACGCTCCTTCATATTTTCACACGTTACTTCATATTTCCCCACGCCTCTTGTTTTTTCCCCCACACATTTTCATATTTCCCACGCCCCTTGCTTTTTCCCACGCTATTTCATACTTTTCCATGCTCTTTTAATATTTCTCCTCGGGCTTGGGCATGGGAAAATATGAAATAGTGGGAAAATAGGAAAGGGCGTAAGAAAATGTGAAACAAGCGTGGAAAATACGAAATAGCGTGGGAAAAAAGAAATGGGCGTGGGAAAATATGAAATAGCGTGGGGAAAAAGGAAGGGGCGTGTGGAAATATGAAAAAGCATGGGGAAATAGAAAGGGGCATGGGAAAATATGAAGAAAGCGTGGGAAAAGATAAAATAGCATGGGGAAAAAAGGGCGTGGAAAAATATATAAAAAGCGTAAGGAAATAGGAAGGGTCGTGGAAAAATATAAAATAGTGTGGGAAAATATGAAAAAGCGTGGAAAAAAAGGAAGGGGCGTGGGAAAATATGACTTAGCGTGGGAAAATAGGAAGGGGCGTTAGGACATATGAAAAAAAGACGGTAAAATATGAAATAGCATAACAAAAAAGGAAGGAGAGTGGGAAAATATGAAATAGCATAGGAAAATAGGCAGGGTCGTGGGAAAATATGAAAAACACGCGGGAAAGTATAAATTTCCTTTTTTCTAATTATTCCACATCTCTTGATGTTAAGGTATAACAAAATCACTATTTATTGAAGACTTGAGCAGAGAAAGCATCAAAAACATGCACTTAAGGCTCATGTAGGGGGTAATCTAACCTACAAAACTCACCTCAAAAAATTGATTTCGAATGCTGG
>CAKNYM010028940.1:315-31815 GCA_932195095.1 Andricus curvator | reverse complement strand
ATAGATGATGTTCTATCAAGCGATTCGCAAAAACTTTGAAAGGACTTCCTTCTGGTTTCATTGAGGGTGCGTTTAGCTTTAGCTGTAAGTCTTTTATAATTTAAATAGTTGGAATAATTAGATCGTTTTCTAAATTTGATAGAAGCTTTACGCCTATCCTTAACAGCACTATCGCAAGCCTCATTCCACCAAGGAGCTGGAACAAAAGGTTTGGTTTTACATGGGTGGCCCTCGTTTGGCGGTTTGAAACTGGCCGAGGGTACCCAGGATGACAAGATAGCCTCATCCACGCATTCAACAAAAGAATTGTAGCTAGAGATGGGATCCGAGGTAGGCGGAAGAATATCAGTCGCCCTGGATTCTACGAGATTTTTTAAATTGGAAGAAAAAGACGGCCCATTAATTCTTTTTAAGTTATATTTGTGTGAATAGTAGTTAGAAATAGGTACTTGTACCCCCAACCTAGTGACCACTCGAGATGGCTACCCACTCGAGATGGAAATTCGTATCCGAAAATTCGTTGTGATTAGGAATAATATAGTGTTTTCCCTGAAATCTAAGGTTATGTTTGACGTTGTACGTGTTATGTTCAAACAACTTGAGTATTTAAGTATAACTTGATTCAATAATTGTTAATGTAAAAGAACTTAAATTAATATTTAATCCAATGCAATTAGGCAGTTTTTATCAAAACAAAATTTCAAACCAATTTTGAAGATTAAATTTGATGCTTTAATAACTTGTCACCAAATCAACACATGAGAATGCAAGAGACGGACAGATCTATTTGTCTCTTTCACTCTCATGAGTTTCTGGTTTACGCCGATGTTTTCTGTCCACATGGGATGCCAGCCTTAAGGTGCAGTCCCATGCTGGCAGAAAACGTCGGCGTAAAGCAGAAACGCATAAGAGTGAAAGAGACGGACAGATCTATTTGTCTCTTTTACTCTTATGAGTTTCCGGTTTCATCTGCCATGGGAGTCCACCATGATACGTCAGTTATCTTTTAGTAATTTTCTTCTAATGTAAAATATTACTATAGAATTACTACAAAATTACTAGATTTATCGATGGTTGGAATGGCCGCCTCAAATGCTTGCGTACGCGCCAGCATGCAAGCAGAGGTGTAAAAGCACCTTTACGGAACACAGCCGTCCTTTTCATACCTCTGCCCAGGGATGTCCAGTTACGTGTAACTGGAGGTTTTTGACGTAAAATACCTAAGTGAAGTATTTTACGTCGAAAACAGGTAAAATACCTAGTAAATTACGTACCAAGATGGCGGACCTGTAGAACTGTGCATAACCTCACTTTTTTGGATTTCTGGTATCGGCATTCGTAAGGGTTTTTTGTTAATGCCTATATTGTTAATTAAAAAATAATAATATCAACCAGGGATGTGAAGTTACGCGTAACTGGAAGTTTTTTACGTCTAATACCTGAAGGAGGTATTTGACGTAAAATACCTCGAATGCGTAAAATACATGTAGAAAACCTCTGATTGGCTGTCTGATTCAAGTTTTCAATTTCCCGCCTCAGAGGTGGTGCCGTCATATATAGAACAAGACGTAATTTACATCACGTAGAAAACTGATGACGTAAAATACCAGGTAAATTACCGTAGAAAACCAAGTAAATTACCACGAGTATTTTACTTACCCATCACTGCCTCTGCCTCTTCTGCCAGCCGCGGCCGTCAAGCGACGTCAAAGTGTCGAGGCAGGGTTGGGTAACGACACATCGAAAACTGTTTTTTACGTAATGCGTCGAAAACTGTTTTTTACGTAATGCGTCGAAAACTGTTTTTTACGTTACGCATCGAAAACCCATGTATTTTACGTCGTTTTCTACAAGAGTGGATCATAGTAACCCGGAATATTGGTTATTAAATTTACTATCGGAAACTGGAAAGATCCTTTATTTAGTTACGTGCTGTTTTGAAGTAATGACGAAGTAAATTATACTGAAAAATCGGCTAAAAATCTGTTTGGTAGACAGGCGCGGATCTACAATGGTGGCCAAACCAGCGATCACCCCCCCCCCCCCAGGATTTTCTGACTTACCTTCATCTTTTTTCCTTTTTCACTGAGCAATGAAGAAAAGCTATAAAAAGCATGCAACTTCATAATAGCAAAGATAATTTAAAATTGTTAATTAATATTTAAAAGATTGCAAAATATATAAAATAATATTAAATGTGTAAAATAGTATATATACAGCATGTGTATACAATTTTCTGACCCCCCCCCCCCCCCCCAGGACACTTATCTGTTTCCGCGCCTGTTGGTAGAGGTTATCTATGGTACTTCAAAAACTAAACAGAGACCAAAAATGTAAGTTCAGTATTTTTTTTACATTCTCGTTATAAAAAATAATTGTAAATATCAGAACAATTAAAATCGCGTTTGACTTGCAGGTTTAAGACCGAAATTTCCTTTTTTATAATAATAATTTCACAGTGTGGGAAATATAATTTTTTCCACATACACATTTCACATGCTACTTACAATTTTTTACTCATTCTTTAATCGTAAAACAGTAGCTTTTTGTTGATTTTTCTAGGATAATTTACTTTTCTATTGCTTCAGAAAAGCGTGTAACTAAAAGAATGATCTTTCCTTTTCCCGATAATAAATCCAATAACTGATATTCTTTCATAATTTATTTAAAAAATTCTTTAATAATGATTTTTATAAGGACAGCAATGCATTTTCAATACACAGTATTCGCGATAGCAGACGATAAGCTTATAAATGTATTTTCTGAACAGGTAGTAATTATGAAATAACCTAATTATAATCATAGATGCGGCATCTCTCTAGTGAACCTATAATAAGTTCCAATAACTAAAAATGCCACTGGATAAAAAAATATGGATATATCTATGTCTCTTTGAATATTGAATGAATATTCCGAAAATAAAAAATATCATGTTATTTAATGTAATATTTTTTTTTTCAAACCTAATGCTGAGAATATATTAAAAACCATCCACGTACCACTTGAACAATAATAAAAAATATTTTTTGAATATTAATAATATATTTAAAAAATTGTATTTTTTAACATTTCAAATAAGCGCGCGAACGGCAGCCAATGAAGCGCCTTATGCAGCGTATGCGCAGTAGTACAAGGTGCCCACTTTGGGAGCACTGCAATGGCAGAAAACTGCCTGCAAAAAATTATAACAGTGACAGAGAAAGACCATTGTGGTCATTCTCCATCTCTTTCACTCTTGTGGACCTTCTGCCGTTCTACAAGCAGGATGAGGTTTGTAAAACTTACGCTCGGATAAGAAAAACCTGGCCTCTATTCTCGAGTTCGTTCGAAACTTTCCGTATACGTAAAGTTTCGAATGGTAACTTACGTATACGTAGGGTTACCATCTGGGTCGGGTGAAAAACCAGGACGGTCAAAAATTTTCAAGCGGTCCTTAAAAAAAAAAAAAAAAAAAAGGTCATCAACACAAAAATGGTATAAATAATGTACTATTATTGTATTTATTGTTATTTAATCATTTAATTATCTATTTAATAATATAACATATATTTTAGCATGCATACTATCACGCTCGTTAATGCCGCAACAAGAAAAATAAAAATATAAAATATTTGCTGTCAAAAATCTTGGTTTCGTAAAAAACCAGGACATTTTGCCTATTTTCAAGAAAAAACCAGGACACCAGGACAGATCTCGAAAAAAGAGGACATGTCCCGAAAAACCAGGACGGATGGTAACCCTAGTATACGAGAAGGAAGTCGTATTCTCAAGCACTCTTCGAATTTGCGATTCGAGTTATTCGTATACGAATATACTGAACAGCGTTGCCACGTTTAACTCACATCAAAATTCTAGTGCTTTACTAGTGACAAACAATTTGAGCCAATGAAATTATTTGTAGAGTCGTGTCTGAAATTGCGCCAAACATGTGGATGATTTAAAAATTGAATGCTTTCGCTGTTAGTTGAATTGGAAAGAAATATAAACAAAAATTATTACAACACAATTTATGTATAATGTATAGAATGGTAGTACTAATTAGTACTACCAGATTTTCAGCAGACAAGTGGGAATTTGATTAACGCGATGTTATAAAAGTAGGATCACATAAAATTATGATTGTATTATTATAAATTAGGTAGTGCAAACGTTTCTGGTAAATTTTGCCGAATTAGAACTTTTATTTCAAAATTATCATAAGATTTATAATGAAATGTACCTAAAATGTATAATTAATTATTTTTTAACCTCAAAACGAAACAAATTTTCAAAGAATTTCAATACAAATTAGTATATGTGTCTCAAAAAAGGTAACATATTCCCAATTTTTCAAACCAATTAAACAATACATAATCCGCTTACTGTATTAAATTTGTAAAAAAAAACTTGTTTTTATCACTCTCGATCAGGGATGTGCAGTTACGCGTAACTGGACGTTTTTGACGTAAAATACCTAATTGAAGTATTTTACGTCGAAAACAGGTAAAATACCTAGTAAATTACGTACCAAGATGGCGGACCTGTAGAACTGTGCATAATCTCACTTTTTTGGATTTCTGGTATCGGCATTCGTAAGGGTTTTTTTTAATTCCTATATTGTTAATTAAAAAATAATAATATCAACCAGGGTTGTGCAGTTACGCGTAACTGGAAGTTTTTTACGTGTAATACCTAAAGGAGGTATTTGACGTAAAATACCTCGAATGTGTAAAATACATGTAGAAAACCTCTGATTGGCTGTCTGATTCAAGTTTTCAATTTCCCGCCTCAGAGGTGGCGCCATCATATATAGAACAAGACGTAATTTACATAATGTAGAAAACTGATGACGTAAAATACCAGGTAAATTACCGTAGAAAACCAAGTAAATTACCACGAGTATTTTACTTACCCATCACTGCTCTCGATCCTGTCACTTTTTATAACGCACGCCTCACAAATCATACAATTTAATCTCTGCGCATGATCAAACTCTTAATTCGTATAAGAATATAAGTTTCGAGTGGCATATACCCACTCGTTGCATTTCGTACATTTCGTACGAAACTTTCCGAATACGAACCGCCAGTGAGTGTTCGAGAATAGGGTTCATTGGAAGTCATTCGAAAGTCGCAAGATTCGTATACGAAATAAACTCGAGAATAGAGCCCCTGTTTCACTCCTAGGTACACTATATGCTATTGTAATCCTTCTGGCGTTGTCACGTTGATATGAGAGCAACGCACAATCTCAAAAGAATGCGTGAACTCGGTCATTATAATGAATTTTTGAATTTCGGATGAGATCACAGACACTCCCAAAAAACAATTTAGGAATAAGCATCAAAGCTAAAGTGACCATATTTGAAACGCTCAAATACAGCACACTGACAGGATTGAGGGCGGGGGGGTCAGATTCAATATGTTCACACTAAGAAAGTTTTGAGTCATGAAACACATTCATTCAAATATAATATATCACACGCAATGTTGAAATCTCAAATTTGATTTGTCGAGAACCTAGACAGAAGCCTCGAAGGTGAAAAAAACGTGTTTTACGGGATGTTTTGCAAAAAAAAAACGCCTTTTACAGGACATTTACCTTCGCAGGAGACATTGCTCAAATGCGGGACTGTCCTGCGAAATACAGGACGCATGGTCACTTTAATCATAGCAAATCTGAACAGTTGCATCAAATCACGCAACGACGAATAATGGGATGGAAAATTATAAACAAAATTAATAGGGCCAACGCTACTCATTCACGAAACACAAACTGTTATTTTGTCATGAGAAAACAAAATTCTCCACAATTCCAAATAAAGAAAATTGTTTATAAGATAATTAATTTACTGCAGATTCCGAAAAATGAAGTCTTGCCACTAGATAGTAGTTTAGTGCTGTTTAGGTTTAGTACCTCCCGCACTCACTTGCACATACACACAGTGCGATTGGCATGCGATTTGAAAGCCCCTCTGTGACGTAGGCATGACGCAGCTTCAAGAAGTGATGTTTAGTTTCAAGTTTCCTCTAGTGCAAGGTGTTGATTCGCACGAAAACGAGTGGGTTCCGAAGTGTTCCAACTCAAATCGCGATTTAAAACATTCTTGCAGGGCAGTTACCAGTTGAAATTGTCGAGAAAACCAGGAGGAGAAAAAGGGAAAAACGATTGTTGCGCGTGTGACAATATTGCGAATTCCCCCGACGTGAGGTGGCAGGCGGATCTCCGATTGGACGAAGCAAGCACTTGTGCATGTGACCTCTTCACGTTCATGCAAAACTGGGAGATTCTAAGTATATTTTTCTTGCTATCGCATTAGAACAATAATAAATTTAACAACCAGTGGTTTCAGTGCTTTCAAATGTTTACGAAAGATATCATTGTCGAGTGCATGTCTTCGGTCCTCAGTGCTTAGCGTGCTTAGAAAAGTGCTTGAAAAGTGAAAGAGAGAAAAACAAAGTGAGGGAAAGAGGTAGGCGATGTTGTCAGTGGTGGCCCTGTCGGGTCGAGCAGTGTATTTTGCTGACGAAAGTCATGGTCACCAGGGACACGGGCCGTGAGTGTCGTGAACGGGCCATGTAACTATATTCTCAAACCTACCAAACAAACCTCAGACTCCGATCGAAGAGCATCGAGACATGTTTTTTCGGGACTAGATGGGAGTGTTGGGTTTCTAATTTCTTTGTCTTCGACTTTTCGGAGATAGGCCATTTTTGATTGTCTATAAAGTGTATATATATAAGCTAGTTCGCACTGTCATCGAGTGGTCGTTGTCCTCCCACGCAAACGTTGCTTGGACACGCGTATCGGAGTCCTGCCCTGTTCCTATACGTTTCCTCAAGTTTCCTGCTTTGGATTTTCTAGCACTTATCAATATATTAGTGCCAGTACCAGCACCACGCGCCATCGGGTCGCAGATGGACCCTCCCTACCATCATCCAGTTGCTTTGTTTACGTTTACAGTGGCCTGCAAGCAGCGTCTGCTGCATGCTCGAATATGCAATAGTAACAACTAGTCTAGTGAGAAGCTTTTTCCCGGTGAAAAAACGACAAATTTTTCATGAAAATATACCTATTTCCTGCAATTCAACGTTGTTGAAAATCGATCCTCCTGAAAGTGTTCGACCTTCACGATCAAAACGTGAGAGTAGTGGTGGGGGAACTCATGGAAATTCGACGTAAACAAAGAGACTCCAGCCACTGATGCTTTGAGATTGAAAGGTTAGTAATTCCTGAAATTATTATAGATATAGGAACTTGAAGTGGATTAAATTTTCGTTATTTTTCACAAGCTAGCAAGGTTTTTAAAACCTTTTTATGTGTGCATATTAGTTTTTGAGCTGGTCGAGCAGCTGTTTATTAATTTGTTGTCAGCACATGGCACAATGTGCTTTACCAAAAGGTAAATCTTACTAAAATGATACGTTGTATAATTTTTTTATCGGAGTGGTTAGTCGTTCAAAGATTTTTTTTCCTTACTCGAGTTTTATCAATTCTAATCGGAAAACTATTGTGCACGTAATTTGCGGTCTAGAATTTATAATACTGATGTCAAATTACCACCTTCCCCTCCACCTTGAAAACCGTGATTATAATTCTATTGTTTTTATAGAAGGAACTATTTTAAAGAAAAGGATAAAGATCCTTATTATTTAACACATACAAACTAAGCCTGAGAATAGTTAGTTCACTCTCAAATTGCACTTTAGTATGTTTGGTCAAAATTAAGTTATCCTGTAATGAGAAAAAAAACACCGAGAACAGTGAAAATCTCAAGAAATTTGCATTTTAGTTTGAAAGTTTGAAGTGCAGTGCAGATAAATATTTTTTCAATTCCATAATTGAATTAAAAATTTGTGTACGTAAATATGTATACACAGAAAGTCCTATAGAAGCTATAGTATTGATCGAATTCTTTGTTTGCATCAGGGGAAGGACCAGATCACTTTTCAGCTGTTTGAATTATGAGTGATACAGGAATGGGACTGACAGATTGTTTTTGTAAATATATAATTCCACCAAAAAAAATAATAAACCAAATATAAACCTTGGGGCAAAAAACGCAATAAAATGGTGGGCAATTTTATCAGCAGTTATGGTATAAAGAGACAAGTACGTTTATTATGATACAACTTTAAAACAATGAATCAGAACGTCTCTTCGTAATTTTAACAGGAATTATGATGCAGCTAAACAATTTTTATAAATTCTCTAAGCACTAATATGTCGAATCATAAATACGTAATTTTTGTAGAAGTTTTGCCCACAAAACGTAAGTGTAATACTATGTGCTAAAGAAATTCATTTTTTAAATATTTTACAAGAAAGTAGTTTTCTTTACAGAAATCTCAATACTTCCTCCTCAACATTCTCAACATGATAAAAGATGCTTTAAAATAGATTTATCAAAAAATTAATAATCCTGTGAGGCTTTTTTCTCATTTTAAATTACTATTTCGATATTTTTACATTTTAAAAACTTCATCCTTTATCGTAAAATGGCTGCGTTTATTTTTTTTTAATTACTCAAACATACGTCGACGATGTATTAGTTCTTCCAAAACTTAAGTATAAAATAATGAGTATTTTATTCTTAAAAATAGATATAAATTTTTATGAGGTCATGACTTTTCACCCATTTTTTTTTGTTAAATCTCTATAACATTTACAAAGAAGGTGTTTTATATATTTTATAAAGTTCACCATTAAAACGAATTTTTAGTCCAAGAATGCTTAAGTATAATTTTCAAAAAAGATTATAAGAAAATAATTTCTAAGCAAACCTTCTTATGTAACAATTTACATAAAATGAAGTTTCACCTTTTTTTCGTTTGCATGCCATTAGAGCCTAACTGAATTTGCGCTTAGGCCCAATGTGCACAGTCGCATCAAGTTGGACCGCTGACGACGGCTGACAATTTTGGGAACAGAAAGTAAATTCTCACTTTTTTAAAATTGAAAATTGGATTTTTTATTACGGATCGAAGTTTTTTGTATCATGTCTAAACGTGCGCCTCGAGCAAAAAAAATTTCCCCTCCATTTTCTCCAAACCTAATATTCTTTTTCAAACTTTTTTGCTATCGATTCAGAAACTCAGTAGCTATGAAGCAAAACCTCCCTTTTCTTTTAAATTAAAAATTGGCTTTTTTATTTCCATCCAAAGTTGAAAAAACATGCTACTCGAGCGGAAAAACTCTTTCTCCCTAAATCTTCTGGGAACCTAATAAAATTTTCCAATCAGACTTTTCAGAGTTCAATTCAGCACTTATTTATCTCAAACGTATACTTTCTCATTTTTCTTTTTAAATTGAAAATTCGATTTTTGCGAACGTTTTTTGCTTGTAAAATTGTCAAATGTGTGTTAGACCATTATGACATGCTACTTTTCATTTATTGTTACATAAGAAGGGTTAGTAGGAAATTATGTATTCCTATAATCTTTTATGAAAATATAAAAAATAGAGACATTAAGCCCTATAATTGGTTTCCGAACCGAAGGTTTCGGGTTTTTAGTCACCCAAGTAGATTTAGATTCGATTTTTACTCCATCTATATACCCTTTTCGGGTTTTCGCATATCTAAAATCCCCCCTCCCACAGTGGATCGTCAGACATTGAACCCTTTAACTCACATTCCTTCCCAAACTCCCAATTACTCCAACTCTCATAATAAGCTTCCGAGCACTGCCTGACGTACTCAATCCGGAGGGTTTTTCCAATCTCTAAAATCCCCTAACGCCTTCTGCTGGATTTCGACGAGTTTGGTTGTAGATATTCGAAAGCATTGAATGCCGACACATCCATACTCGGGGACAAACCTCCTGCTCGACAGTAGTTAAACGCGACTAAACGAGTATCCCGAATGTCACCCATCCGGGCGCTAACTGCGTCCGTCCGTGTTTAACTTGAGTAATATGTGTAAGTTTATCAAAAATGATTTGTTATAAGTTGTAAGTCCTATGAAAACTATTTTTTAGCCGCATATTTTTTACGTTCTTCTGACGTTATCATTTCTACGATAAAAACGTGTACTTTATTTTTAAATAGTGCTTACAAGTTTGTCAAAAATATGTTTTGTTTATTGCCAATTTATTTTAGGTGCTTAGGCAACATCTAAACAAATTTAATGGGTTTATCTACACCGGAAAAATTTTATGGACAGAATAATTCTACTCTTGAAGGTGATTTTTATATAAAAAAAAGATATGTGCAAAGCAATTTTTTCACATATCAGAAATCGAATAAATAATAATTTGAAGAAAATAGAGAATCAAAATTGAGATTTATTTGAAAACTTAGGTAAGCTTGCGAGCACTGAGTTTCGAGCTGATTTTTTATTTGGCATCAAAATAAACCCTTATAAAATAATTTCTGATGAAAATTAACGAAAATTTAAAATATTAATTAGTGTAAATATTTCAATATTTGTTTTTCTTTAAGGTTTTTAAATAAACGAGGCTTGTGATACCTTGAAGAAATGGGAGACTCTGCATATCCGGAATTTATGCTGGACATTGGAAGCAACGCGATGGAGAATATAGTGAAGCAAGAACCTCAAACGGAAATGGGGACGTCGGCGTCTGTTCCCATCCCCGGTGGACATCGAGGAATAAGAGGTGTTTATGATCAATTTTCACCTTCACCGCTGGCGGTATCATCGGTTTGGGGTACACGACCAGACCAAATGGATTCGCCTTTTAAGATGGACTCACTTCAATTAGACACGTCATTTAAGATGGACGATGACGATATCTTCCAAGTAGACAAAGCAGATCTCATACAGGGTCCAACGCTCGCCGAACTTAATGCCAATGATGATACGCTTCTGGGGGATTTGAATTTTGACGATCTTCTTTTACCAGAAGAGAGGATTCAGTTCAGGATAGGAATCGACAATGTGCCATCTACCAGTTCTTTATACACCACCAGTGGACCTGGGTTCGCTCCAAGCAGTTTTCCTCAATCGGCGCAGTCATTTCGTAATTGTCCACCTTATGTTAATACTTCTGGCTTCAGTCTGAATGGTGGGGTTGGCCTTGTAGACAGTTTTGAAACTGTCAGTCCTCCTGCATTCCCCAGTCCTGGAACTAGCAATCTTGCAGGTACGTGAAAATACCAGAAGGAAGGTTTAAAAGGCCTTGAAGAGGTTTTCATTACTGTCCATTTAAAAATTCCAATCCCTGATTTCGAAATCCAAATAATTCTGCATTAAAAAGTTATGAGTTTTTACCAAATTTGTTGCCAGTTCAAATAATTTCAACTTTAGGCTTATTAAATTTTAAATTGAACTTCTCAAAATAATGTAGAATTACAGACGTTTATGAAATACTTTAAATTGAAACAGTATAGGCATTGGACAATTTTAAATTAAAAAATGGGACAGTTTTGAGTTTAAAGCGTACAAAATTGTATAGATACATATTTTATATTTGAAAGAGCTTAGAATTGAACCTTAACATTAAACACGTTGTAAGTTTTTCATTTTAAGCACTTCGAAATATTTAATCAAATCTCGTCGTTTTGAGATGTTTATGCTGAAAAGCAATGGAGAAAAACACGCACGGTAAGATCTTTGGGAAGTTCTTATAGTATATTGAAGTAAATAAGAACGGAAATGAAAAAGTGAACTGACTATTTTGTAGAGGATGATAATAAGTATTTATTAAATAATTAAAAAAATCAGTAAGAGTTTCTAATTTGATATTATATCACTGGGACTTCAAGTTTGCCTTCAATTTGAAAATTGCCCACATAGGTATATTTAAGAATTTAAAGCATATGCTGATGGTTTGTTCAAATAATAAAGTTCCTTTTATATTTAAGAATCAAAAGTGCCTTTTTAGATAGTTAACTTAGTAATTATATGACTTTAATTTATATAATTAATTACTAATAATTGGCATAATAGAGTTATGCTTGATAAGTGGGACGATGGTCGTGGGGGTTAAGGCGTAGGCTTTGGACCCACTCCGTCGGCTTGCGGGTTCGACTCCCGCCTCGCACTCTGGAAGAGCCTCGGCAGCCCACGCGGTGAACACTAGCCTAGCGTTCATCTCCGGAGAATCGCGGAACCGGTACCTCTAGAGAAAAAGGTTCTCTAAGTACTTACAGCTGTTGCTCTTGGTGGTTTGGAACCCACCTTAAACTGAAGGTCCCCCTCTCATCACCAAGTCAGTGTGTGGGGGGGGGGGTGTAAAGGAATAACGAAGAGATACAAGAAAAATGTAAACCCTTAGGGGACACATTAGAAGCTTCCATTCCAGAGTTATGCTTGATGGATACTCGAAATGTTTCGCAAATAAATTGTGGCGGTCTGCAAAAGAAGGTTCCACTTTTTAGGAAGATATTATATATATTATTATATATATTATATATATATATATATATTATATATATTATTATATATATTATATATATATATATATATATATATATATATATTTGTCGGTATAGTTACTTTGCTCTGATACTTCATTTTATTTAATTTGTTAACGTAAGAAGGCTTGGTTAGAAATGGTGTTTCTTATGATAATATTTTTTTGTTGAAAATATTAATTAATTAATTTCCGTTCCAGAAGGTTCGGTTTCTTAGTCACTTATACACAAATCCCCTAGGTGAAAAAACGAGGCACACTTTTAAAATTCGAACTTCGAAAAAACCGCTTTTCGAGAAAAAAGTATTTAAAGTTGGCGAGTGCCATAAGCGCTTGTGTTATATTTGTTTCCATCGAAGAACCAAAGTCTATATTATTTTTGTTCTTTTTCACTAAAACGCGAATATCTCCCTAAACTACGATCGACCTATGGTTCATTTTAAAGTTTTGTATAATAAAGCAGTTCTTATTTTATAATTGATATTTTAATTGCTTAAAAGTCAACCGGGAAAATATAATGTTTGCCCGAAAAAACCGCGAAATAGTCGGGAACTGGTAAGGACTTCCCGTATAACTGAAGTCACATCAACCACAGCAGTTGCTATTCTCGCAAGTTTTTTGTTTGTTCTTTAAAATTAGTTAAACATAATATTGATTAATTACATGTAAAAATAAACTCAGTTTAGGGAGCGTTCACATATTACGTAAAGTTATTTTTGACCCATTTTAAACCCCCCTTCCCCGCCGTTACGTAACATATTTTGTATTATGTTTAAAAACATAATAGACATTTTCTAAATAAAAATAAGGTAGATAAATGTAAAGGATAGAGCGAGGACAATTTATCTGTTACGAGAAAACTATTTTACATCTTAGTTTTTTTTTCAATTAGAATTTTGAAAAAAAAATTGGCTCATGACACATCTGAGACATGACAGTAAGATTTTTTCCAGCTGAAAAAAAATTACTTTACGATCCCTAACAATTTTTCTCGATTCAAATACGAAAAAAAAAACTTTTTGAGAAAACTGATATTTTTTGTTAGTGTTGCGCTACTACATTTTTTATTCGTTTCATACTAGAAACCTTCTTTATATTCCTCCTGAAGTTTCCTATTTTTTTTAAATTTCTTAATTTACAACGTTACGATACGTTTGCGTTAATTATTGCAAAAAATACCTATGGATCTTTCAAAAATTTTAAGCATAAATGATATATCAGGGGGTTACACTGATGAATTAAGCTGTACACTTGCTTCTGAATTCTTCTGAAGTCTTTTGAATTCTGGTGTACATCAAAATTTCTAGTGGTTAACCCCTCGGGATGAATTTATTGATATTCTGAAAAATTAAATTAGAAAACAAATTTTCTAAAGCTTAAAAAATGTCGATCGTCCGGCTGATTGTAAGACTATTCAAAGAGGAATCCATTGTTTAGGTATCTTACGTCTTGCCATGAAGCATTTTCTTCGAATATGGACTGATAAAATTTAAGGGCGTTGGAACCAGGACCCAACCTCAAAACTTTGCACTCCGAATATAGATTTAATTCAAAACAGGAATATGCCCTAATTATCTAAAAAGGATGTAATTCTAGTATTTATAGAGTAAAATGAGGCAATTAAATTATGAGGTTGAGTTCTGGTTCCAAAGCCTTTAATACGTTCCAATATAATTATATTAATTATTTTTGTACTGTAATTTATACTGCAATGCAGTTTGATTTTCGTGTGATTAGTTTTAAATAATATTTTTTTATTTCCATTCAGGAAGTTCCACGGCTAGTTCGTCAACTTCTCCACATCCGACTACCAGACCCATAGGACAGTCTACTCTCCACGAATTGTTGATGAAAAAAGGTGATAACCCTCCAAGCAGTCCGATGTATAGTCAAATGGATTCGGTTGCTGGATCGTCTAGTAAAAGCAAAGTTTCAAGGCTTTCTATGTCAGCACCAACCCAGTCCATGGGGTTGGAACAAATCTGGGCTCGCCGGGAACCCAGACCTCATTTGCTGAGTACAGGAAGTACAGCCGGTTTAGGTTTAACTGAAGCAGGTTCAACGAGCAGTTTGAGTACTGGAGGTGCTTTGAGTCCTGATCCGCTAGGACATCTTGATCCTCTTAGCCATGACGAAGGATACGAGGATAGTGACGACGACAGCGATCATTACGATGATTACAGCAGTGACAATGGTAATTATCCTCTAATATGAAATCATGCTCCAGAATGAATCATTTTAAAGACACCAATTTAAAAAAAAAATTAAAAATTAAGTGCTATAATTCAATTTTAAAGAAATTCATCACCTAAGAGCATTAAAAGAATGCTCCCCCTGGTTTCTCATAAGAAAGGGAATCCTTCTAACTTACGTTTATTAAAAGAATAATCTTCATTTCTCACAGGAACAGGTGGCAGTGATGGCGAAGATCAAGGCAGTATAGGTAGAGGCGGTGGTGGCAGTGAGGCAGCAAGAGAAGCTGCTAGGCAGAAGAAGGAAAGATACTTCTGGCAGTACAACGTCCAAGCCAAGGGACCAAAGGGCCAACGATTAGTCGCCAGAGCACGTTTGGAAGATCCTCATGTTTTAAATGAGGCCACAGATCCTGTTTTCAGCCCACATTGTGCTCTTAGAGGCATCAAACACAGCGGAAAGGCAAGAAAAGGAGACGGAAATGATCTTACTCCAAATCCAAGAAAACTGTACAGCATTGGTCGAGAGTTGGACAAACTCTCTCGCGTTATCAACGACATGACTCCTGTTTCCGAACTGCCATTTACTGCACGACCTAAAACAAGGAAAGAAAAAAACAAATTGGCATCGCGTGCCTGTCGACTGAAGAAAAAAGCTCAACATGAAGCGAATAAAATTAAGCTTCACGGCCTGGAACAAGAGCACAGTTGAGTGAACGATTTTTCATACTATTATACGGACTTCTAATTACCTATATATTTAGCATATTTTTGAAGTCAGGGTGGTCGTTGAACATGGAACTCAGGAGTTTTTCTAACTTCAATGATAACACATGGAACTATAGAATTTTGAATGAGTTTAATTTGAATTTCTTGAAAATTTCTAATGTTTTAATTTGAAATTACAAGAATTTTTGCATTTTTAATTTTCAAGCTTCCAGACTCAGTTTAAAGTTACCTATTTGTACCATATTTAATTGTGAAAGCTTTAATTTAAAAATTGTCATTTTTAATTCTCTTTCGATTTTTCATTTTAAGTTTAAATTTAGGAACAAGAGGAATAAAATTCAAAAACGTGGAGATTCCGTGGAATCCGCGATAATCAGTTTTCACACCAAACTAATTAGCCTCATTATTGTGAGACTTTAAAAATGAGTAAGACAGTTTAAACAAAAATGAGGTCATCATTGTTTCTATATCTGCAGGCAACTCCAAATCTATCTACTATCTGTTTCAAAAATCCTGGCCCCTCTACAAATCATTGAATAACTCAATAAAAAAAATCGCTTAAAAAAGGAAAAACAACTTGTCAATCCTCATTTTATTACGAATAAGTACAATGTAATTTGATCGCGATGCGTCCATAACTTTCGATGCAAATTTGCAGTGAAGGTGAAAAAACGTGGTTAAAAGCACCTTTTGTAACTTCGTCAACTTTCGACCGTTGTATTTCGTCGAAAACTGCATGAATTCTTTTGCAAAAAATCGAGTAGTTACCTTGAAGTATTATTTATGGGTACGTTTTCGAAAAATTCGAAAATATTTATAACTTTGGTGTCGGCAGTAAATAAAAGCGAAGGATGCTAACTGAGCTTCTAATCAAGCTGGAAGGCTCTACTAAGGCTTAAAATGTTTAAAAAAAAATCAACAAATTCAATGGTAGGTTTTTAAATACAGGTAATTACATCAATAAAACGCTATCGCATATTATTTTTTTCTGTTTTTTTTTCTACGGTAGTCGACCTCAATTGAAATCGATACGTTGATGAGGTTACCGTCCACTATTGTCAAAGTCAGTTGACCTACGCGGCATATTCTACCAGATGTACGAAAGTTTAAGAAAAAAAAGGACACTTTATGAGGGAAGGATCAAGCAGCACATCGATACCCTGGAACCTGCTGAGAGTATTATCGACTTCTTTTGTGCCTCCAGTCAAAAAAAAACGGAAAACCATAATATGCGATAGCGTGTTATTGATGTAATTAACTGTTTTTAAAACCCCACCATTGAATTTGTTGATTTTTTTGGATAATTTTAAGCCTCAGTAGAGCCTTCCAGCTTGATTAGAAGCTGAGTTAGCATCCTTCGCTTTTATTTACTGCCGACACCAAAGTTATAAATATTTTCGAATTTTTCGAAAATGTACTCATAAATAAAGCTTCAAGGTAACTACTCAATTTTTTTCAAAAGAATTCTTGCATTTTTCCACGAAATAGAACGGTCGAAAGTTAACCAAGTTATAAAAGGTGTTTTTAACCACGTTTTTTCACCTTCACTGCAAATTTGCATCGAAAGTTATGGACGCATCGCGATCAAATTATATTGTACTTATTCGTAATAAAATGAGGATTGACAAGTTGTTTTTCCTTTTTTAAGCGATTTTTTTTATTGAGTTATTCAATGATTTGTAGAGGGGCCATGATTTTTGAAACAGATAGTAGGTATCAAAAGGCTTACGATAGAAAATTGTATCTTGCTCATTTCTGATTAGTAAGTTCTTTTACTTCATCAAAACTGCACAAGTCCCAACAAAAATTTATCAGTTAACCATTTTTAATAATTTAATGGATATTCATGAATCCTATGAGTTCCTTTTTTTAAATAATGAAAAAATCGTACAATTCATACAAAATGAACGAGATTTTCTCAGTGTTTTGAAATATAATGAAGTTTAAATCATTGAGTTTTTAAAAGAAAAAAAAAAATTTAGGGACATAAATATGATATACAGTACTCACATGTATACATTTATATTTATTAGATCAAGTAATATAAATTAATAATTTCATAGTCAGAAAATTTCAATATTAAATGTTTAAAATCTAACAAGTTATCAATTGTAAATATTCATTTTTTAAACATGAACTTAATTTCAACTTGAAAATTCCTCAATTGAATTAAAGTTTGGAATCGTTCAATTTCAAACGGTTAAAAGTGCAATGAATTTATTACATTCTCACCTCAGTGATGAGGTATTTGTTTTATGTGAAAATTTATATTCGCAGATTTCAGCAAATCTCGACGTTTTCAAACTCGCTGATTAAGAAAAAATGGATTTTACTTCGGTGTCTGTCGTTGTCGCCTATAAACACGATAATTTCGAAGAAATTATTTGATTGGATTGTGCGTTAGCACACTTTTTTAAGGCTTGAAAAGAAAGGACGAATTCGCTAAGTAGCCATTTTTAACCAGCGGTTCTGGTGTTATCCATCGAGAATGCTTTTTAAAAAATAAAAAATTCCATTATCCAGCAAAACTACGAGCTACAAAAAAATGTTAAGAATCAAAATTGTTCATCTGAAAAAGATCTACAAATTTTCTTAAGACCATTTTTATTAAGATGCATAGTTTTTGTTTGAATCGTTAAAAATAACATTAAAAAAAGTTAATTTTTCAAAAAATGATGCAAGATACAATAAAATATTTAATGTCAAAATTATTCGCCTAAAATAGATCTACAAATTTCCCCGTGACATTTTTTAAATAAAGTGTTACACGGAAAAGAATGTTCACCTAAAACAGAAATCCCAGACTGTGGTACATAAATTAATAAAACATAATAAAGTAATTTTTGTGTTTTGGACATACTTTAATCGAGTGTGAAGTGCGAGACATGTGATGAGAATGTATTCGTTAAAGTTGAAGGAGCTTTAACAAAAAGGAATAAACAGAATCGCCAAATTACAGTTGTTAATGGTTTGACCTGCAATTTTAAAAGGTCTATGCACAAATGTGCTCGGTGAGAATGTACCGGCGCAGCGGGCATATTTTTTTTCATTGCAAATATTATCAATTATTTTTAGTCGAAATCTACCCAATCACTTGAAAATTACTAGAAATGTCATGAATGTTCCAGAAAATGACAAATTAAAAGATGTACGGTTCTTATTACCGATTTCTGGAAAGTTACATGTTTAAAAGTCTACAGTTGTTAATACTTATTTCAGGAGGGGTTCAATTTTGACGGCGTTACTTAAATTTAAAATTGTTCGATTTTGCAGGTTTTCAAATTTAAATTGCATAATATTGTATGAGCACTTCTAATTAATAATAATTAATTAATTATTATAATTAATTATTTAATTATAAACAATTTAAGAATTAAAATGTTGAATGCTTAGTACTAAAATTTCGTAATAATTTAATAGTACATTGTGTATCAAGAAAGAAGGCGATTGACGCGAGTCTATCGAGTCGAGGGTCGCCGAGGCTTAGCTCCAACTCGAACAAGCGTTTGTCGCCTTCTTTCCACCCATGGCACACACAGCGCCTTTGGTCTATAACCTGCATCGAAAGTTTGCCGTTGAGGGAATGTGAAACGGGCGTGAGTAGCTTTTTCTGCCCGGGGTCCAAAGAAACAGGCAGAAAAAGCTACTCTACATCCGTTTCATCTCCAGGCGGAAAACAAACACTTTACGCACACTGTACATGCACGAAAAGACATACTTTCGGTGCAGGTTGGACAAAAAATACTTTTTAGAGTGTGGAATCTTCATTGGGAAATGTTTCATTCTAGGGAGGCTTATTCACGGAATATCCCAAATAAAACAGACCCTAGCTGCGAAACTGACTGAGCCGAATCCGGAAGTTCAAGAAGAGCTCACCCGTCAAATGGACAAATACTGTAAATTGGCTACAAGTAAGTAAGGAGTTCTGCAGACAAAAATTAGCAATAGAATCTATTTTGTGTATGGCGTCTTCGCTGTTTGTTTCAGAAGTACGGATAGCGAATCATTCTACAGATTTTGTGAACAAAGTGCTGGATAAGGTCAGATCTGGAGTACCTGATGGAGGCATCGATGAGTTTTAGTATATCTTTTTCGTCGTAGTGGTAACGCACGTAGATATGAAGGGCTGGCCATGCGCTTATACTACGAGAACATTCGTATTTTTAAGATAATCGACAGGTCGCAAAAAGTTACTGTTTCTGGTAAGCCTTAAATATGTTCAACCTCAAAGTTTTGTCTCTGTCATGGAATACAAGAAAACCCAACTACTTAAGTTATTTGGAATAATCAGAATACAGCAGCGGACTAGCGTGGGTATACGGGGTGACCGTCAACCCTCGCCTCTTTCGCTAGATGTCTCCCTAAGTGTGTCAGCGCTCGTAAAAGTAATTTTTGTTAAAGAGTACGTATTTCTAGAAGAATCCTATTAAAAAGGGTGTAGCCCGGTCCACCGCTGAATAAGAGAGTAATTCGAGTTTTTATCAGCAAAATGCAACAAATTTTCTGGACAAAAAAAATTTTTTTTTTTTGCTTTATTACCAATTTCAGCAAAAAAAATTATTAATTTAGGTTACTTAAGATATTTAAAAAATACTAGAGATTTAATTCAAAACGTGAAAAATATTATTTCAATTCAACATGCAAATATGTACAAAATCTAGTACAAAATTTAATTTCAAGTAGTAAATCTGATTATAAAGGTTGCAGACTTGGCAGGAAGCAGACTGGTTGAACATTTTATATCATGTCACCAGCCTCTTTAACAAAATACCAAATTAGCAAAGCAAAAAAAGATTCTTGGTAATTAGGAGAATATCTGCTTTATTATTTAGGCAGTTAATAACCCGTTAAAGAAAAATTTGTTTCAATGATTGTTTAAAATTCTGATAAATACTTGTAGGTTGAAGTTGGTTAAAGTTCATCGTATGTTAATTTATTAATAAAGTAACGTTAATCATATTCATAGAATATAAAAAATTAGCTGTTAATGCGCCCGTGCTTGGAAGTAGCAGTCGTCATTATTGTTTTCTTCTGCATTTTTTTAGAAACTTTTAAGTTTTTTAGCATATTTTCATCAGATAAGTTTTGTGTGTGTGAGCGGACATCAAAACAGCGTTAAATGTTAGAAGTTTAGTTCAAATTAGTTATTAATTTCCTAAGCAGTGTAAATACACTAATTTAAAAATAACTTCTCGTATCAAAATTGTTTTGATTTTCTTATTTTGATTCTATTGAAGCGTTTTTAAAATTACCTGCGCTTTATAAATTATAAAGATTTTCACTTTATTGTTACTTGATTTTTACGATCATTGTTTATTCTTTCTGTGAAATAGACTTCTGCCTTTCAAGTATGGAGTAGTGGCTGACTTGGTCTACCTCAAATGAAACGCTATACCTGTGTAAAAAAACGTTTGAACGAGAAATTAATATAAATTTATAATGTTACAATATAGAAATATATACACGTGTAAGCGCGCGCGCGCGCGCGTGTGTGTGTGTGTGAGAGAGAAATATATATTTTAATGTAAAATATTGGAGAATGTAGTTCTGGTAGCGCTTCTCATTTACAGTTTACATATGTCGCGTTTGATTTTTAAATATATTTTATTAATATATTCCATACGTATCGACGATATTAATAGTTTCCATGCTCACGATAGTGCAGCTCGCGTCAATTGAAATTGCCTATGAACTTATTGAAATCATGGTAGAATTTAAGAATCAGCGTTTCGAATGATAAGATTCTTTTGTAGCGTAAAAGATACTGCACAGGTGTTTTTTATAGAAAGAAAATATTTTTATCAGTCAGCACACATGTCATGACTAATAACTAACCTTTTTTTTTGCATAAGATTGTTTTATACGTATGACACAAATAACACAATAGTTGTGCTAAGTTATTTTAATTATTGTTGGCAAAAAGTTTATTGTCATTCTTTAGGTGAACAGAACATTAGGGTGGCCGAAAAGACAAAAGGTTTAGAATTTTGTTTACGGCTCCTCCCAGTTTTGCTAGAAAATACATTTTTGTAAACTTCGTCTAAAACGTGAAAATGTATAATTGTATAGGCGGTCTTTTCATAATCTTATGGAAACTTTGAGGGGATATCATTTTTGTTACGAATGGATACAAAATTGTATGTATTTTTTCATTTATTTTTAATTGTTTAAATAACTTGTTTTCACAGAATATCTCAAACTAATGAGATTTTTGTGTCAGTAGTTTATTTATGGTTTAAGCAATTTAAAATTGTTTAAGTGCAACTTTTGATGAGAAGAAGCTAGAAAAATTATGTTTTTTTTGTTTGTTAATGTTTCAACAAATTTAATTATTTTCTCCTAATTCTTATTTTTGTTAACTTAGTAAAAAATGACCAAAATGGTAGTCCTAATATCTAACAATTTTATCATTATAATTAATTGACCCATGGCATTCATAAATACCATTAATTCGTGATATTATGTAACAAAAATTGGTTAAAAGAGTTAATAATTAATTAACAAATACATCAAATCTTATAATTCATTCATGAGGATTTGAAGGGTGGTACGACATAAGGGATTAACCCACATTTTTCCGATTTTTCAGAAGAGACAAAAAATTCTCTAAAATCTAATTTTGAATTAAAAAAAAAAGTATACTACAGGGATATTTTAATGCTGAACAAAGTCCAGAAAATTTGATTAGAAAAAGTCAACCAGTTTTAAAGAATTCAAGGAGATAGCATGTAGTATTAGATCTGTATGCGCGTTTTTAGTCCTTGAAAAAAAGATAGATTTTTGGAATGAATAAAAAACTAAAAAACTGTTTTGTAGATTATTAGTTTCTGAGAAGAGGGGAAAAAAATTTAATTGAAAAAAGTCATCAGGTTTTTACAAAATGAAGTTCAAATTTTTTAAATACTTCAAACCCTTTCAATTAGTAGTTTTTAATAATATCTAAGTAGTAATCCTATGCCCCCTGGGGCATTAAGGGCAGCATCTCCGTCAGATATTTTTTTTCTCCTTGCTTAGTCCTGACCCTGTGAAAGTTTTTGTGAACTGGAGGTTGGCAAAGTAGTCGACGTTGTATCGAAAAAACGAGTTATAAAAAAACCCTTTGGTGAGGTTGTGTATTTGAATTATTCAGAATTTTCTACCTAATAATGTCATTTACGAAAAAGTGTGGGTTAATCCCTTATGCCGTGCTACCCTTCATTTATGAAAAGAAAATATGAAAAAAGTAATCATTATGACCAATAATAAAAGGAGCTTGTGGGGGTTGAAGTAAAGCATTAATACATTTTTATATTGCATTAAGGCAATGTGACGAGTGGATCACGTGACCGGATTCCTACCTTACCGACACTTTTTTTATTTGTAAACTTATTTTCACACGAATTGCCACATCGATTTGAAAATTTGGGATAATAAATAAGAAGTACTAAGAAAGGTGAGTCTGGTCCTAAATTTTTATAATTATGAAAAAAGTTTTTTTTGTAAATAATTTTTTTTTTTTTTGTTTTTATGATTATTAAAATTTAGGACGAGTCCCACCTTTCCTAGTGCTTCTTATTTATTATCCCAAATTTTCAACTCGATATGGCTATTCGTGTGAAAATAAGTTTACAAATAAAAAAAGTGCCGGTAAGATAGGAATCCGGTTACGTGAACCACTCGTCACATGGCCTTAATGACGGATTCTTGTTCCTTGAAGAATTTTCATGCGATAATGAAAGGATTGCCGCTACTTACTTATTATACATTTTCACGATTCAGTCAGAATTGACAGAAATGTCTGTATTCCCTGTGCTATTCCTCTGGGAAACTTCAAGGGCTGAGTGGCGCGTTTTAATATTAACTAATTAAACAAAACAGTTCTCTTTTTTTTTAGAATCAAACAAAACTGGGGGGGGGGGGGACCAAACAACATTTTTAACTTTTTGGTCCGAGGGGTTAACTACTACTGAATGTAGCTATACATCTATTTCTGAAATCTGTTGAATTCCTTCGAATTATGTGGAAATATTTTCAATTCCCTTGAATTCTTTTGAACTCCCTTGATGTCTTGAATTTATCTGAAATTCAACTTTAATTCCTTCGAACTCTTCAATTCTTTTAACTTTTGAAGTTTTTTTTTAAATTCTTCGAATTCAGATGAACATGAAAATTGCTAGCTTGATTAACCCTTCGAGGTCACCCTAATATAAGATGTAGGTCGAGAAATTTTGATTGCATGAAAAATCCTGAATTTTAATCAAAATTATCCATCCTAATTTTGTTTTTGAGGATAATTTGTGATATATACTTTATTTGACTTATTTTGATTAAAAACTTTATTTTCGACGATTGCATGTTCGATTGAACACAATCAATACCTGAGCAGTATCGTTTACAGTAATATTAAAGACATTGGTATTGTGAAAATAAGTCGTATTAATAGTAAAAAAAAGTTTAATATTACCCAACCAAACATTTTTCAATTTATAAAACGTAACGCTTAACAATTAAACGATATTGTACTTGGAAGAAAAAGAGAAGGGATTAAATATCGACAAAGTCTTTATCTTTTTTGTAAGAAAAATATTTGATGAAAGTAGTTGACTAGTTTGTTTGGAAGTTTTATTTTTTTAATGATTATATTTTACACTGAGAGTGACAGGATAGAATCATGGCAGGATTTTGAGCCAAAGCTTTTGTCGGAAGGTAAAAGAAAATCAAATAGATGTTTTCTTATTTACGGTATCTGGTATTTTATTCACATTGTATTCGTAATATTTGTTCTATAACATACGTGTGTATAAATAAGTTATACATCATCTGTACATGACTATAACAATAAAATTTGTAATAAGTTAAAAATCACATTAGGCAAACGCTATTTTAAATTACGTGGATGTCTACAAAAATGTTTTGGTTTTCGTAGACTAAAAAACGGTGCTACGTATTCGGTTTTGCCAGTCAACAACATCAAAAAGCGAATGCACTCTAGCTTTGTGCAAATTACATTAATCTGTACACTTCACGGTGAGCTTGGATCAATATCTTTATGATGTTAGGCAAGTATTTAGGCAAAATGTTATAAAAAATCAAGCTCTTTTTCCTAAATTTAACCTTTGATTTTATGAAATTTTTAAAGAAGCGCTCAGTGGATTATTATTTTAATTTCTGCTGGCAATATTAGCCTAGCGTCATAAAAATATTAAATATATTCCGAAAAGAGCGAACGAAACGTGGGCAATGGGCTACTACATTTTGGTTAGCTTACCGCGCTATGTATCGTCCAAAATCATTTTACAATGTGAAATATATAAGTTTGTGTTTTATCCTGACTCGCTCGCAAATCATTATTGTTATATTTTGCCTTCTCCGTATATACTCTTGTACATTCTGAACTAATCTCAAATGATAAACAAAATAAGTATAAATTAAAACTTATCATCTCTGAAATTTGATTTATATTTCTTCGGTCGATAAACCAATTATATTGAAGACTACATATAAAGTTATTCTATGTATTTTCAAATAGTAGCAGCGGTACAATGAAAATTGTCCAATTTAGCTCATATTGTTGAAAACCCAAGAAACTTGATGAATGTATACAAAGAACATTATTCCTTCTATCCTAAAAAAAGTTAAAAAAAATAAATGATAGAAATATATAACAAATAGTTAACATAATTAAATTTTTCCGTTTGACCCTCATGGGGGGCGTATACTTAAAATAGCGCTGCAAAGTACTATGGGTGTATTCACTATGGATGCATTCATTAGTGCTTCCTCAGTCCTCACATGCAGCAGATAAATTTGGTTACTCAAAGAGGGAGGTTTATTTTCCCTAACAAAAAAAAACTGAAATTTATTTCATCAAGTTGACACATTTTTATTAATGAAAGTACCCTTTTTGGGTAAAACGCATGAGCCCTTACTGATTTTGCAATAAAACATTTATTATTTAAACAATGTAAGAAAATATAATTGCGGATTATTCTCGAATCAAATCCAATTTAAGAAATACGCATAGTCACTAGCACTGTAAAGTTATCGAGCGTCGGCCCTCGCTGCAACAGAAGAAACTTGCAAGCGACATGGTAGGCATGGGGGCGATGGTAGGTGTCCGGTGATGGTGTCGCTTGGACATCTTTGCTCGATTCGCCATATTTGCAACTTAAGACTGTGCGTACAGCTCGTGCGGAGTTTTGACTTTGTATCAAGAAGCGTGCTAGACAACTTTTTCCAAACAAAAGATCCGCAAAGTGCTTTGCGTATATATTCTTCCCTTGTACTCTTTGTGGAGTATTCGACTTCTCTTACAAATTTCAGACAACACAAAGTACTTTCCATATATTTTTCATTGCATTTGTTTATTTTTTATTATACATTGCATAATGAAGAACTATACTTTTAATTATGATAGTCAGACGTAGCTTATTACTCTCACGAGTCCACTGATACAAAAAACTCATTTTTCGAAAAAATATCGCTTAATCATATTTTTCTGTTGTAAGTTAGAAGAGCGTTATAGAACATTCGTCAATAGGTCATTCGACGCGAACAAATACGCCACATACATTGCTGTTGTATTCCCAAGATTAAAATTGTTTTCCTCATAAACAAGATAAACAATATATTTGTTAAATTCATCAATCAGTATAGCTAGACCATAAGAGGTCATAGAAGGTTCGTCAATAAATCATTCAACGTGTCTCGAAGACGCGAACAAATACACACCCTGCAAAAAACGTCGTATTGAAAAGTATTAAAATGTATTGACATTTTGAATGCGACTCAATTCTGTTTTCTGTTCCGAAAAAAAGATTTTAAAAGTATTAGTTCGTACTGGTTCGCATTACCCTTCATCACGCTGAATGCGAAACGGCAGTGTCGATGATTCGCATTACAAAGTATTGGTTCGCATTAAACTTCAAGACGCCGAATACGAGATGGCAGTTGTGTATCTTCTGCATTTAAAAGTATAAAAGTAATCAAGCGGTTCCTGTTTATTGTAAAACTCTTTTTAAATAATGTAAAATAAATATATAAATATTAATAAATAAATAAACATTTTATAAAATATTGAATAAAATTTTAATCCGCGGTTACGCATTCAAAAGTATTCCAATAACTTTTGGAGTTTGCAAAATTTAAACCAATGCGACATTTCGCATTAAAAAGTTTTCAATTCACGCACAACATTCTTCTCATTCGATCGCATTTAAAATCATTAAAACTAATGCGAACTTTCGTATTAAAAAGTTTTCACTCAACCGAAACATTTCCATCATTAATTCGTATTGAAAAGTATTCTAACCAGTACGAACTCTCGCATTAAAAAGTTTTCACTCGATAAAAAATTTCGCCTCATTCTATCGCATTCAAAAGTATTTAAACATATGCGAACTTTCGCATTGAAAAGTTTTTACCTCGCTCAAAAAATGTGTCTCATTCTTTCGCGTTCAAAAGGATTCAAAGTAATGCGAACTCTCGATTTAAAAAGTTTTCATTTCGCTCTGAAATTTTCTCTCATGCGGTCGCATTAGAAAGCATTAAAACGAATGTGAAGTCTCGCATTAAAAAGCATTGCGTGCAAAAATTTTTATCTTTCGTATTCAAACGCATTCAGGAATTTAATGTTATATAAGAAGTATCGCATTTAAACGTTTTCGGCTAACCTCCAATGCGAAACTGACGCACAACAGACTTCACGGAAACAAATCGTGAATGCGAAACAATACTTTTGAATTTTACGTTTCTTGCAGGGTACATATATCCGATACAGTAATGTAGTATTCCTAATATCAACAAAGTTTTTCTCAAATAAACAGAATAAACCAATTTGTTGAAACTTCATAATTCAGTACTGGTAGATCATAAAAATTTTAACATTAGGTCGATCGATGCGAACAAATACACTAGCATTGTGGTATTTTAAATATCAAAAAAGTTTTTCTCATATAAACAATGTAATTTTTTTTTCAAATCTCTAAGCTCAGTTACGATATATGGTAATCAGATGAAAGTTATACACACACAAGGACATTTGAAAAAATTGCATTTTCGATCTCCTTAGGTTGAATTACATCGAAATATGTCAGAAAAGTAGATTTAAAAATGTAGCTAATTCCAAACTTCCCTCTATGAGGAAGCTAAACCTAATTTTCAGAAAAAAGTCGTCATTTTGTTAATTTTGTTTGTAACGATGTAAATTTTCGAATATAGTTTTTTGACACCTTTCGATTTAATTCAACCTCGGGAACTATAAATTTTGACATGAGCTAGATACAATAATACTATATCTGATGTATTTGTGACGCGATCTGAAGAAAGACCCCTAAGCGGCCAAAAATCGATTCTCTGATTTTTAATGTTTTACGTAGATTCGAACTTGCTCTTTAAGATGGTATAGTTAAAAAAATTCCACCATTAATTATTTATTCAGTACAAGCGTGTAAACATTGTCGTTCTATGTCGTTCTATCGGCCCGTCGCCACTTCTCCTGCTTCTCCTCTAAAATGTACGTTTGGCCGCTTAGGGGTCTTTCTTCAGATCGCGTCACATTTGTTAGCGTCATCCAGACGCATCGATCGACCTATTATGGAACCTTTTATGACCTTCTAGTACCAATTTATTAAGTTTAAAGAAACTGTCTAAGAAAAACTTTGTTAATATTAGGAATACTACAATACTGCATTTGATATATTTGTTCGCGTCTTCGAGACGCGTCGCATGACCTATTGATGAATCTTTCATGACCTCTTATGATCCAGCAATACCGATTTATAAGTTTAAAAAATATATTGTTTATCTTGTACATAAGAGAAAAACTTTTTTAATATTGGGAATACAACAGTACTGTATGTATATATAATGTATTTGTTTGCGTCTTCAAGACGCATCAACTGACCTATTGAAGAACATTTCATGACCTATCAAAATCGTTTTTTAATATTTAAACTAAATTAGTTACCTTGTTTTTATGAGAATTTTTTTTTATATTGGGAACATAACAGTACTGTACCTGATGTAACTGTTCGCGTTTCCGAGTCGCTTCAAACGATCTATTGAAAAAACTTCGACGAACCTTCATGATCTACCAACAGCAATTTATAAATGTTCTTTGAGAGATTTATAAGATTGAACAAAATTGTTTACTTTGTTTATATAAAAAAACTCATTCAATATTTGAAACATAACACTACTATAACTTAAAAAGCAGTTTCTTGCAACAAAAGACATCGATAGACCTTTTGATGGTCTCTCTGATATGTGACTAAAATTTTCGGTATAAGATAGAAACATCAACTTGATGAAATAATTGTCAGTTTTTGTTTGTTAGTGAAAATGAAACTCAAATTTATTTAGTATGTCCATAGTGAATACACCCATAGTACTTCGCAGTGTTATTTAACTTGTTAAAACTTTTTTTTGCAGATTTCTGGATACCGAATTAAAAAAAAATGTTTTGTACCCATAAATTTGTTTACACATAAATCTGTCTTGGGTCGTAGTTTAGGACGCACGTGATGTTTTTTTAAACACCTGTTTCATATTTAACAGTTAGGGAAAATTATTAATAGTTTCGTGTTTATTTATAATTTGCTGAAAATTTGTATTTTTTAAGTCAAATATCTTTCATATTCAAAACCGGTCAAATTAAATTTGGATTATATATTTTTTTTCTACAATATTCTTTATATTTACGTGAGAAATTAAAGCATTAGTTTTTAAATCTTTAATCTGTATGTTATTAACTTTTCCATAACTAGTTTGTCCAGCAAACGTTTATTTATATTTGAGGTATTTCAAATTTGCTCATCCCGCTCTTTAGGAAAAAAAGTTTTCTCTAGTTTTGAATATTTTTTATTTAATTTTGAGATTAATTTTTCAAATCTGTGGTAAAAAAAAGTTTAATCACTTTTTTTTAGAAATTAAGCAAATTTCAAGTGACATATATGGTTATATGTAAAACTGAAAAATAATTTGGTTCACAAGATTTTAAGTTGGGAGAATTATGAAAAGAATCTTCACCCAGATAGCACAAAAGTTTGCGGCAAGCTTGCCTAAACCTTGCGATGCAAGGTTCAGAGGCTTGCATCGCAAGGCTCAGGCAAGCTTTCAGCAAATAAGAAAATGTCCGCCATGCGGCAATATTGCGAAGCAAGGTTGAGGGAACTGTGCCATGGGAACCTTGATGCAAGCTTGCCTGCAATATTCAGGGAATATTGGAAGAAGATTCGTCGGAAAGTTTTATTTAAAATGTTTTTCTTAAGTAAGATATCTCATACACTTTTGTACACACGTGAGGCGGCATTCTGGGAAAACATTGAAAAACTACTGCGCAGATCTAGGTGCCATAGAAAACTACTGCGCAATGGATCTAATTAAAGATTGCCATGCAGCCTTTCCTCAATCTTACTTCGCAATATTGACGCATGGCGGACATTTTCTTATTTGCTGGAAGCTTGCCTGAACCTTGCAATGCAAGCTTTCCAACCTTGCATCACAAGGTTTAGGCAAGTTTGCCGCAAACTCTTGTGCTATCTGGGCAAATTAAAAATCATTTAATTTTCCTAAAAAAATGAATGGACGTTTCTCCAAAGTTAAAAAAACTCCCGAAAACCAAGAGTTATAATTAAAATCAATTTTATTTGTAAAACAAACAAATTATAACTGAAACAAAGTTGCGTACAGGTTATTATCTAAAAATAATATCGAAAAATAGACTTATTAAAATTAGAGTCAATGCTTTGATGTAATTTAATACTGCAGCGTTAAAAACGTAACACTTTAAAGAAAATGTGTTTATTTGTGAATGAAGAATGTCAATAAGTATTTTATGATAAATATTGAAGATTATCGGAGAAATGTAAAAAAATGGTTTTATTGATTTTTTCCTGCCAAAAGCTTTTATAATCTTCAAATTAAAAATTAATTTTTAGAATAGATAGAAATAGTTTCTTCTAGGTGACGAACTATTTCGGACAATACAATTTTGCATAGGTGCTTAGGAAATTCAGTGAACTCAACCTTTAGATTAAATATTATACCCTAATAATTAAAATTATGATTCTGCGACAATCCTAGAGAAATAATCGACCTAAATATCAAGGTGCACTTAATGAAATGTAAATTATTATTAATCACGCATAAAAAAATTGCATAAAAACTGGGTTTACTTACGACAATGCGCGACTAGATAAACTTTCCAAAATCTTACAAAACGTATTTTAAAACTAAATGAGTCAGTTACTTCCAAAAATCCATCGCTCTGTCTGTCTTTTGTATCACATCTTTTGCGTTATTGGCAATGCTATTTAATATTTTTCGATTGTATTAAGAATAGTAATAAATATCTACTGCATATTAAAAAAATGCACATTTAACTTAAAAATAGGCTAACTTTATGTACATTGCACTGAAAATGATCTATATTTACAGCTTAAGAAGTATCAACTCGATGCGTTATTCACAGAATACAGCAAGTTGGTGAAAATGTGTACAAATTGCTATCTTTTTTTGGAAAGAAACTTTGAGTATTCGCTGTTTGAATACTTTGCTTTTTAAAATCAGGCGTGAAACAGATTTTACGTATACTCTAAGTAACGAAGCTGCAGCTTTTTGTTTAGCGCTTTTAAAATAAAAAATAATCAATTTGTCTTTTTGATATTTAACTAAGTAATTTACCGAGTGTTACTTAACATTGGACATTTTTGTATAATCGTGAATTCAATTACGTGATTATTATTATTATGTATTATTAAAAATGAAAATTTTTCAATGTTGCTTTCTCTAAATCGTTAAATTTTTTTAAATTCAGTTTGAAAATTTAGTTTACACAATCGTTCAAATTTAAAAATGTGCAATAACCACTGGTCAACAGAATGCGTTTTGTCTATAAAATAGGACGCGTTTTTTTCGAGCTATAAGTAAGTGTAGCAAATTTATTGGCAAAAGGGAGTTAATGATTTCGATGTGTGTTTTCAACGCTGAACACAATTATCATCTAAAATGAATTTAAAAGAATTAAAGCGAATTTACGACAACTCAAATTAATTGAAGCGAACTCAATAGCAATTTATAACAGTGAATTTAAGAAAATTTAAGCGATCAAGAAATTTCAAATGGATTCAAGATAATTTAAACCAGGCATGCCCAACTCGGGGAAATTCCCTGTGAGAACACATGTTCCGCGTCCCTACTCTTTCTCCTAGAGAGCGAGAGATGTGGTAGACGCATGCGCGTGGTAG
>CAKNYM010028928.1:582-20241 GCA_932195095.1 Andricus curvator | reverse complement strand
CAAGCCGAGGATTGCCGAGGATGCACGATTCTTAACTTGTAATTTCTCATTCTCGGCGCCTGGGCTATTTTCAAGATTTTTCAGCTTTTTCAGATTTGGAAGTTTCAAACAAGAAGATAAATTTTCTACTAAAAAGTCAAATTTTCAACTTAAAAAATAATTTTTAACCAAAAAAAGTATTTTTAACAAAGTAGTTGAATTTTTAATCAAAGAAATGAATTTTTAACCTAAATAAATAAATTTGTGAACAACGAGAATAATTTTGTAAAAAAAGGTCGATTTTCAAACACATGGTTGAATTTTCAACTAAAAAGATCAATTTTGAAGAATAGAAAAACGAATTTTTAAGAAATTAGTTAAAATTTCAACCGAAAAATGATTTTTCAACCAAAAAGTTTAATTGTTAAGCATCAAGATTAATTTTGAACCAAAAGAGACGAATTTTAAATAAAATACATGCATTTTCATCCATTTTGTTGATTTTTAAACTAAAAAAGGCGAATTTTTAACCAAAAATGGACAAGTTAAATTTTCAGTTAATCAATTTTTAACGAAAAAGAACTGATTTTCATCAAAATAGTTTATTTTAACTCAAAAAATAATTTTAATGAAAAGCCGTTAAATTCATCTAAAAAGACGAATTTTCAACAAATCATGTAATTTCTTAAATGAAAAGGATCAGTTTTTAACCAAAAATAAAATAAAAACAAACAAAAGACAAATTTTCAGCGAAAAATTGAATAGTTGATATTCCAGCCAAAAAAGATTTCAATATTAATGCTTCACTTTTAAGTTCAAAAGTTAATTTTTAACAACAACAAAAAAACAAGTTATTATAATGAAATAGTTAAATTTTATTCGAAAGAAATGAATTTGCAACTAAAAAAAAATTTGTAACCAAAAATGAAATAGGTCAATTTTCAGTTGAAAAAATATTTTGGAAGCGAAAAAGGATGTTTGAACAAAATACTTAAATTTTAAACCAAAAATAATGAATTTTCAACCAAACAGATTAATTTTCAAACAAGAAGATTAATTTTCGACCAAAAAGTCGAGTTTTCAAGTAAAAAATTAATTTTTAACAAAAAAAAATATTTTTAACAAAGTAGTTAAATCTTTAACCAAATAAATTAATTTTTAACTAAAGTAAATGAATTCACAAAAAATAAGAATAATTTTCTAAAAAAATAGTCAATTTCCAAACACCTAGTTAAATTTTCAACTAAAAAGGTCAATTTTCAAGAAAAGGAAAACGAATTTGATGAATTAGTTAAATTTTCAACCGCAAAATGATTTTTCAACCAAAAAGATTAATTGTTAAGCACCAAGATTAATTTTCAACCAAAAAAGACGAATTTTTAATAAAATACATGACTTTTCATCCGAACGGTTCATTTTTAAACTAAAAGAGGTGAATTTTTAACCAAAATGGACTCTTGAAAATTGACTTCTTTTTTAGAAAATTATTCTCCTTGCTTGAAAATTCATTTATTTTGATTAAAAACTCATTTCTTGCTTGAAAATTTAACTGCTTTGTTCAGAATTTAACTACTTTGTTACAAATTTAACTACTTTGTTAAAATATATTTTTTTTTGTTAAAAATTAATTTTTTAGTTGAAGTCTCGACTTTTTGGTAGAGAATTGATCTTCTTCTTTGAAAATTCACCTTTTTGATTGATAAATCACTATTTTTGGTTGAAAATTTAAGTATCTCGTTTAAGCCTCCCTTTTCTTGGTTCAAAATTATTTTTTTGACTGAAAAGTGAACTATTTCATTTTTGGTTACAAATTTTTTTTAGTTGAAAATTCATTTCTTTCAGTTAAAATTGAACTATTTTATTGAATTTTTTTTTTAATTTTTAAACTTCAGAATTAAGTATTTCATTTAAAGTTCGTCTTTTTCGTTTAAATTCAACTGTTTTTTTATTTATAATTAAAATCTTTTTTGGTTCACAGTTATACTACTTTGTTAAAAAGTAATTTTTTCGGTTGAAGATTCGTTACTTTAGTTGAAAATTCATCTCTATGGCTGCAGATGCTACTATTTTATCAAGAAATTCGCTTTTATAGTTGAGAATTAACTTTTTTGTTGAAGATTGTATATAATGTTGGAAATTCAAGTTTTTTATCTTAAAATTTCACTATTCCATTTTTGGTTTAAAATTAATTTTTTTAAGTTAAAAATTCATTTTCTTTTAGTAAAAAATTTACCTTATTTAGTTAGAACTTCAAATATTTAGTTGGAACTTTATGTATTTTGTTGAAAATTTGTCTTTCTAGTAGAAACAACCTAATCCTTCTTGTCTGAAAACTCATCTTTTTCGTTGAAAATTGAACTATTTCAGTTTTGGTTCAAAATTTATCTTTATTAGTTGAAAATTCTACTATTTAGTAAAAAAAAATAGAGAATGTTATCAAAACACGTACTTTGAATTTTTTTCAATAGACAATAATCTTATGTTTGTAAAATTCAGCACTGCGTAAGAAAAACAGACCCGTAATTGAAATATTAAATTTTTTCTCTACAAACTGAATGACTTACTGTTAAAATTAAAGTATTTTAAACTAGATTAAAATCAAATTTAAAATCCTATTTAACGTTCAATATTCAAGCTAATGTATAGAATTCCTGAAAATAAAAACAAAAAGAAAAACAAACTTTTTCTTTAAAAAAAAAATCTCTTTTTTTCCATGGACAAAAATAAAAAAGAGGAAAGAAAGATAAGAAGGCAACCAACCAAATCCCCTTAAATTTGGTTGGTTGCCTTCTTATTTTTCTTTCCTCTTTTTTATTTTTGTTCACAAAGAAAAAGAAATATTTTTTTTCAAGAAAAAGTTTTTTCAGATAAATTTTCTTTAAAAAAAATTAATTTTCAACTAAAAAAGCGAATTTTTCGATAGAATAGTAGCATCTTCAGCCATAGAGATGAATTTTCAACTAAAGTAATGAATCTTCAACCGAAAAAATTACTTTTTAACAAAGTAGTGTAACTTTCAACAAAAAAAGATGAATTTTCAACAAAAAATTGAATATTTCATATTCTAACCAAAACAGATTTTAATATATATACCATTAAGCCATTTCCCTTTCAGGGTAGGCGTGACACTACCAGATTCAAGTAGTGTTTCTAGGTTAGTTTCTTGTAGTAAATAACTACAAGTGTGGGCTCACCACACCCACGATGTGCCAACAGCACTCAGTTTTCTCGAATGGTCACCCATCCGAGTACTAACCGCGCCCAACGCTGCTTAACTTCATTGATCTGACGAGAACTGGTTTTTTCAGCGTGGTATGGCTGTTGGCTGTTTATAATAAATAAAAAACAGTTAAATTTAAACAAAAAAGACGAAATTTAAATTATATACTCAATTTTAAAATTTGAATATTAATTTTCAAACAGAAAAAAAATCAATAAAATAGTTCTATTTTACCCGAAAGAAATGAATTTTCAACAGAAACAAAAATTTGTAACCAAAAATGAAATAGTACGCTTTTCAGTGAAAAAAAAAATAATTTTGAACAAAGAAAAAGAAGGTTTAAACGAGATAAGGTAAATGAACTGGTAATCGTCACTGCATTAGTAATCGTCAGATGGCCCAGTATTTATCGTATAACAAGACTCGCTCTTGCCGCGTATGATAAAATATGTGATTTTAGGTCAGTTTAAATATCCTTTTATCAAATTAGTATACTTTTCTCGTTTTAATACTTGGTAACGTGCCTGACGATAACTAACGCATTTGCATAATTTGAATTTTTATCGTGAATAAAAATTGACTCCAATCAAATATCATGAGAAGTGATCAAAATTAAGTTTTTCTATATCTGCTTTAATCGGTTAAGCCCTTTGTGGAAATAAGAATTGTGTTTTAAATACAATTATAAGCATTTTTAATTTCCAATTTGGCTTAAGGTGACGATTACAATGCATTTACCTTACTTAAATTTTCAACCAAAAATAATGAATTTTCAACCAAAAAGGCGAATTTTCAAAGAAGAAGATTCATTTTCTACCAAAAAGTCGAGTTTTCAACTAAAAGACTAATATTTAACAAAAAAAATGTTTCTAACAAAGTAGTTGAATTTTTAACAGAGTAGTTAAATTTTTAACAAAGCAATTAAATTTTTAACCAAAGAAATTAGTTTTTAACCAAAATGAATGAACTCGTGAATGAATTTTCAAGCAAGGAGAATAATTTTCTAAAATAGAAGTCAAATTCGTCGCAAATTCGCCTCTTTTGGTTGAACATTAATCTTGATGCTTAACAATTAATCTTTTTGGTTAAAAAAAAAAAAAACATTTTTCGGTTGAAAATTTAACTAATTTATAAAAATTCGTTTTTCTTTTCTTGAAAATTGATCTTTTTAGTTGAAAATTCAACTATGTGTTTGGAAATTGACTATTTTTCTTAGAAAATTATTCTTTTTTTTTGTAAATTCATTTACTTTGGTTAAAAATTCATTTGTTTGGTTCAAAATTAAACTACTTTGTTAAAAATATTTTTTTATGTTAAAAATTTATTTTTATGTTGAAAACTCGACTTTTTAGTAGAAAATTAATCTTCTTGTTTGAAAATTTATTTTTGCTGTTGAAAATTCATTATTTTTTATTTAAAATTTCAGTATTTTGTTCATATCTCCTTTTTCGCTTAACAAATATTTTTTCAACTGAAAATTGAACTATTTCATGTTATGTCACCAATTTTTTTTGTTTAGTTTCAAATTCATTTCTTTCGTTGAAAATTGAACGGTTTGATTGAAAACCTGTTTTTTTTGTTGAAAAATAATTTTTTAACTTAAAAATTAAGTCTTTCATTTAAAATTCGTCTTTTTTGTTTGAATTGAACTGTTTTTCACTTAATATTGAAATCTTTTTTGGTTAAAAATTAATTTTGTAGTTTAAAATTCGACTTTTTAGTAGAAAATTAATCTTCTTATTTGAAAATTCAGTTTTTTTTTCGGTTGGAAATTCATTATTTTTGGTTTAAAATGGAATTATTTTGTTCAAATCTCCTTTTTTGATTCAAAAATATTTTTTCAACTGAAAATTGAACTATTTCCTTTTTGGTTAAAATTATTTTTTAGTAGCAAATTCATTTCTTTCGACGAAAATTTATTTATTTTAAAACTTGTTTTTTTTTTGTTGTTGAAAATTAATTTTTTAACTTAAAAGTGAAGTATTTCATTTAAAATTCGTCAAACTTTGTTTGTAAACAAAAGTCGACTCTAACCTCCAAATCCTCCAAATCTGAAAAAGCTGAAAAATCTTGAAAATAGCCCAGTCGCCGAGAATGAGAAATTACAAGTTAAGAATCGTGCATCCTCGGCAATTCTCGGCTTCAACGCCGAACCCATCTTCGTGGCTCACCCGAAGCCGCCACCGAAATCAAACGAAAGATCACGAAGGAGACAGTGAAATCATCCGAGCCGACAAATTTTCGTTGCGCGGAGCGTGGAATCAAGTGACGGAGTGGGGACATACCGACACGTGACGTTTACGTGTGTTGCCCCCACACGGGAGTCGTGGTGGGGGCCGCCAGCTCCCACAATCTGTGAACACTGGTTCTGGCAAGCCGAGGTGCAGCGTGTATCCACCTAGAAACACTACCCGAACCAAAACTAAAAATCTTGTGAGGGAAAAATCCTGCTGCCCCATTGGACACCGCAGCGATGACACTGCCCGCAAGGGATGTGTGGAATGATTCGCCTGTATAGGGCCAAAGGGGTATTGATGCCAGTAGGCGCGCTGCCTTGCAGGGGGATTTTAGGATACGAGGATGAAACTGTAATGTGTCTGACGACATGTTAACACGGTCCTTGTTAAAGTCGGAAAGCTCCCATACTTAGACCCTGAGAGGTATGGGGGTTATCACTTCTGGGACGGTGGACTTACCTACGATCGGAATAGGATCCTAACGTGCAGATTTCCATGAAATTATCATGGCTAACTTGCAACAACTAAAAACTACAGTAAAATATCTAAGGTCGGGAACTCTGAACGCGCGTAGTCTAAATACTGGCGGATTTAGCGAACTCAATGAGATAGCAAAGACATACGATACTGACTTCATAGCACTTCAAGAAACCTGCTGGCCGGGCGTTTACGCGTCAATTTCTAAGGATAACTATACAAGCAAGCGGTTATCGACATGCAATTCATTAACGATCGGTTATCATACATTGTACTAAAGGGTAATTTCAGCAAACAGGTGTTAATCAACGTGCACTGCCCCTCCGAGGACAAAGACGAAGACACTAAAGATCTTTTTTACGAAACAATCGAACAGGTTTTTTACAAGTTCTCAACGTATGACGCAAAAATAGTATTGGGAGATTTCAACGCAAAAATTAGAAAAGAACCGATGTATAGGTTTACAATAGGGTCGGAAAGTTTGCATGCCGTCAGTAATGATAATGGGACTAGAATAATAAACTTTGCAGGTTCAAAGAACCTCGTTGTCAAAAGCACATTATTTAAAGAAAAAAAATATACATAAGGCCCCCTGGACATCACCAGATGGTATCACTCACAATCAGATTGATCACGTTCTAATAGACAGAAGACGTCATACAAACATTCTCGATATAAGATCGTACAGGGGAGCGGATTTAAACTCAGACCACTTTCTCGTGATAGTAAAACTAAGATCTAGGCTAGCGTTAAGTAAGAAAACAAGCCGCACAGAGCCAACAGTTCGTTTCAATATGGATAAGTTTAAAACACCAACAGAAACATTAAATTATCAAGTTGAGATTTCTAATAGTTTCGAAGCTCTCCAAGAACAGACAGACTTTGGTTTGAAAAACGTCGGAAGACCAAACTAATTAGTTTACAAAATAAGTGCGATCAAACACATAAGAAGTATCTCGAGATTAGTAAAAGTACAAATAGGCTTTATAGATCCAAGAAAAGGGAGTGGGAAAAGAATAAAATACTAGCAATAGAAACGCATAATAAATCAAATAACCCGCGTGAGATGTACAGGGGAATCAATTTCATAAGGAAAGGCTTTCAAAGGCCGTTTACGACAATTCGCTCTGAGCTCGCTCTGAGCTCAAAGGGGAGCTCAACCTCTTTATCAGATATAATCTGACGGCCATGCAGTCTCATGAATTTCATTGTTTGAGCTCCCCTTCGAGCTCAGAGCGCGCTCTGAGCACTAATATCGTAAACGCCCAAAGTAGAATGGAAGTAATGAGGGACGAAAATGGCAATCTAGTAGCCAATGCGACAGAGAGACTGAATTTATGGAAAAACTATTTCGATAAGTTATTAAGTGTACGCGAAGCCCCCGTTGAAGGTAATCTCGGTGAAATCCACACTGCCGATCTACTAATTGATGATCCTACTGATGTAGAAATAAAAATGGCCTCTATTATTATGCCCATATTTAAAAAAAGGCTATAAAACGAACTGTAACAATTATCGGGGAATTTCACTTGCGCCTTCGTGCTATAAGATCCTGTACAATGTAATCGTAAGTAGACTAACTCCTTTTGCCGAGGAAATCATTGGGGATTACCAGTGTGGATTCCGCCGAAACCGATCTACAAGCGATCAAATGTTTACAATTAGACAACTGTTAAAAAAGAAGTGGGCATTTAATGAAGTAGTACATCAGCTATTTATCGATTTCAAACAATCTTACGACTCTATTATACGCGCACGAATGTACTGGATCCTAGAGTTCTTGGGTGTACCAAGAAAATTAGTTTTAGAATACGTGGGCAGACAAGTACAAGCGAATCCGACCGGTGCTACCCTCAATGGGATAATACAAATTCTTGGGTATGCGGATGATCTCGACTTACTAGGGGATGATAAAGAAACCGTAGCTAAAAATGTAGAAATCTTGATCACAGAAGCCAAAAATATTGGTTTGGAAGTTAGCGAATCGAAGACAAAAGATATGACCGTCGTCAGATCCGATCAAAGTATTGTAGGTGGGAATCTAATGGCCGAAAATATGAAATTCGAAAGGGTTAACGAGTTTAAATACCTCGGGTCTATTATAACTAGCGAAAATAACATTAAAACGAAAAACAACGCGCGGCTGCACGCTGGCAATGGGTGCTATTATGCAGCAAACACGCTACTGAAATCGCGATTGCTAACTAGAAACATCAAAGTAAGAATTTACAAAACAATAATAATGCCGGTCGTCATGTACGGGTGTGAAACGTGGGCGCTGACGAAGGGAGAGGAGAATAGGTTTAGAGTTTTCGAAAATAAAGTACTTAGAAAAATCTATGGCTCAAAGAGGGACGAAGAGACTGGTGAATGGAGAAAACTGCATAATGATGAGCTGCATGCTCTCTACGGGTCAGCAAATATTAATAGAGTTATGAAAGCGCGTAAATTAAGATGGGCGGGGCATGTAACAATAATGGGCAATGAAAGAACAGTGGCGCAAGTTTTAAGAGGGAAACCGAATGGTAAGAGACCTCTAGGCAGACCCAGAAACAGATGAGAGAAAAATGTAAGGGATGATCTAAAAGAACTAGGAAATCATTGCTTAAACTGGATGGAGGATGCACAGGATAGAGATGCGTGGCGGTTTCGGGTAGATGAGGCAATGAACTTTCGAGTTCGAATTGCTAATCTATAATAATAATAAAAATATGAAAATTTATTTTCGTTAGACCCCCTTGAAAACGCGCCATTGCATGTACGTGAAGCAGACGTAATGTGGACGCCTCCAGCCCAGTGACGTTCGCACATGCGCACTCCGCCGCCGGGCCGACATGAAGCTCCACGCCCGCTATATGAAACTTTACGCCCGCTACACATACACATACAGTATAGTGTGTGTCAAGGGCGTACGGCTATTTTGACTCGTCAAAATATCCTTCTTTACGCCCTCGATACACAATGTACTATTTTAAATTTACTTTTCAATACTTTTATCTTATTAAGCTTCTTTGAGTCTCCCAGTGGGTATGGAGACATCTGATGTCCTTAGGACGTCCTAACGACGACTAGATACCGTGTCTACTTGGTAGGTATTGTTTTTTCAAGTTACTTATCTGTCTTTGATTTGACAAAATCGTTTATTTATTTTATGTATTTTCTTACGATGTAACAAAAAGTAAACTCAAAAAGAAATTTTTTTCAATAATTTTTATCAAAGTTTTACTGTTGTTTATGTGACGATGTATAATGACGGGTTACACATTTGTCTTCGTCATTGGTTAGTGAAATCTCAAGGTTTATTTATTTGGGTGGTACACATTTTTTTTCTTCAAATTTTCTTGGTTTCACCCCCCCCCCCCAGATTTGTTTGAATACAAAAAAGTAAGCACGCATCTTTTTATTTTAAAATCAATTGATTTTTAGGGGTTGTTCAAAGCCCATACAAATTTCACGTGTATTTCCTCTGGTAAAAAGGCCTTTTTGGAAATTTGCGATAGAATCGTTAATATTAGATTATCTCACTGCATCTGGCATGATTTTCTTGAAAATTATCTGCTAAATACTTTTTAAATTCAACCCCTATAAGCCATTTTTATAGGGCCTCGAAAAAAACTCCATAAGTGCAAAAATTAAGTATTACGTCCCGCCTGAAAAAAAGTTCCCGTGGTCAAGCATGGGTCAAAAATAGGTCAAAAATGTTTAAAGTTCAACGGATTCCAGAGTTTTACTTACATAAAAACAACTAAAACCTTACTAATCCTCTCTGTTTATCATTTCACATAAATTGGCCTAGTTTTAAGTGCTTTTTCCTACAAAAATTCATAATTGGTTCCGAACATCAAAACTGTACGCATCACTCCAAAGATAAGATTTATAAATTTATTAAAATTGGTTGAAATCGATATTTCCTAGTTGATTAATAATATTTAGCAGCCCAAAGTTCGATTGTTAGATAATAAACTTTCTTAGACTATAGCCAGAAAATTTCTAATTCTAAAGAACAAATTCATATATAGAATTCAAGGAATTCAGAAAATTCAAGGGATTCAGAGAATTCGAGGCATTCAGCAAATTCAAGGAATTCAGAGAATTCAGAGAATTAAAGGAATTCTAAAATTTAAAGAATTCAGAGAAATCAAGTTATCATGAGAATTCCAGGAATTAAAACCAGTCTGTAAATTCTCAGGATTTGGAATTCTTTATCTTCCTAGAATTCTTGAAATTATCTTAATACTGCTTGAATTCTCTGAATTCCTTGAATTCTCTGAATTCCTTGAATTCTCTGAATTCCTTGAATTCTCTGAATTCCTTGCATTCTCTGAATTCCTTGAATTCTCTGAATTCCTTAAATTCTCTGAATTCAAGGAATTATCTAAATTCCTTGAATTCTCTAAATTCCTTGAATACTCTGAATTCTCCGAATTCCCTCAATTCGTTGAATTTGTTGAATTCTCTAAATTCCCTGAATTCGTTGAATTCTCTGAATACCCTGAATTCCTTGAGTGCGTTGAATTCTTTAAATTCGCTGAATTCCTTAAATTCGCTGAATGCCTTCAATTTGCTGAATGCCTTGCTTTCTCTGAATACCTTGAATTCTTTAAATTCTTTGAATTCAAGGAATTCTCTAAATTCCTTGAACTTACTGAATTCCTTAAATTCTCTGAATTTTCTGAATTCTCTGAATTCCCTGAATTCGTTGAATTCTCTGAATTCTTTGAATTCGTTGAATTCTCTGAATTCCCTGAATTCCTTGAGTTCTTTGAATTCCTTGAATTCGCTGAATGCCTTCAATTTGCTGAATGCTTTGAATTTTCTGAATTCCTTGAATTCTCTGAATTCCTTGACTTCTTTGAATCCCTTGAATTCTCTGAACTCCTTAAATTCTCTGAATTAAAGGAATTATCTAAATTCCTTAAACTGTCTGAATTCCTTGAATGATCTGTGTTTAAAGTTTACACTTGTAAAATAAATAATTTTGCCAGATCAGGAATAGTCAGAGAAGAATCGTGAGAGTTAATTAAAATTACAAGTTTTATTCAATTTTCAGAAACTTGGCAGACTAAGACCATTTCAAAAAAACACACAGATCACTCACTCGTATTTTTGGACATTTTTGTAAGATCTCAAGTTCAATGTCCTTTTAGAGTCAATCATATTACTGATCCGAAATGATCAAACAACGATGTGTCGCGATTCACAGCTACTCGCACACTGTCTTTCTTAAGCGATAAGGCGCTCATCAACACACTCAAATTGAGAAATCACGTGACTTCAAGCAATCATTTAAATACTGAGGAAATATAAAATAGGTTTTAGAAATTGGCAATGTAGATAAATTATATTATTTTCAATCACAGGAAATCTCATAAAGACGAAACATTACAACTTTAAACATACCGCCCGCCTCGTGAGTGGCAACTGCACGAAAAAAAAGAGAGAAAAAACAATAAGTGCTTAATCGATTATTCATCACAATACAGAAGCCGCCCGCCGTGAAGAAATAGTATAAATATAACTAGGATTTAATAGTCTTAGCCGCCCGCCATAATCCACTAAGTTTACAGAATAATTTCTTTTAAGTCTAATGAATAACAAAATTTTAGATTTCGCTTACTTCTTTCGCTCTGACAGGTAAGAGACAAATCTGAGTTATTGGACGTTCGTATTCGGAACTGGCAGTTTTTACTCGAACAGAACGTACAACATCGTCCTTTCCCTTGTAGCATTTAATTATACGACCTAATAACCATCTAGAGGGCGGTAACGAATCATGCTTCACAAGAACGATATCACCGATCACAAGATTTAGCTCTTTGTTGAACCATTTGTAGCGTTTTTGTAAAGACTGTAAATAATCAACAGCCCATCTTCTCCAGTAAATCTCTGAAATTTTGTGTACTAACTGCCATCGATTTAAACGATTTTCCGAAGTAAATTCCAATGAGGGTTCTGGAACGCTGGTCAAAGGGGCTCCAATCAGAAAATGTCCAGGTGTTAAGTAGGAGAAGTCTTCAGGATCATTCGAAAGAGAGGCAATAGGACGGGAATTGAGACAAGCTTCAATACGAGTAAGAAGAGTATAAAACTCTTCGTAGGTAAGAGTGTGAGCACCTACAACTCGTTTCATATGGTGTTTAAAACTTTTAACTCCAGCCTCCCACAAACCCCCAAAGTGAGGAGCGGAAGGAGGTATGAAATGCCAAGAAGTACCCTGAATTGCGAACTCATTATGCAAATTAGTATCCAGTCTAAGATTCAAAAGGCAATTTTTTAATTCCCGGTCAGCACCGTGGAAAGTCGTACCATTGTCACTGTACAAGTGTACAGGTATTCCTCGCCTTGAAGAAAATCTTTGAAAGGCGGCGAGAAAAGCGGCAGACGAGTAATCAGAAACAAGTTCTAAATGGACAGCTCGCGTACAGCAACAAACGAAAAGCGCTACGTAAGTTTTGTAACTTTTTCTGCCACGACCGGGAGCAAAGCGAACATTAAATGGGCCTGCATAGTCCACACCAGAATGTGTGAATGGACGATTTGGGGTGACTCGAAATTCAGGTAAATCCCCCATAAGTTGTTGAGACAGAGCCGCTCTCTCACGTGTGCACTCAAGGAAACCTTTGATCAATCGTTTAACCAAAGATCGAACTCCTAAAATCCAGTAACGCTGTCTCAGCGTATGTAAGGTTAATTGCTGACCACCATGTAAAGATCGAAGGTGAGCATGCGTGGCGATAAGCTCACTTATGTGGTGACGAGGCAGAATAATCGGATGCTTCTCATCAAAACTAATAGGAGCGTGTCGTAGTCTTCCACCTAACCTTAAGAGATCATTGGAATCTAAAAATGGATTCAAACTTTTTAATACCGAGTTTTTTGGAATCATCCTATCTTCTTGGTTTAAGGCTTTTATCTCAAGAGAAAAGGAATTTGCTTGTACGAATTTAATCCAAAATATAACGGCTTGTTGGATTTCAATTGCATTGAGAGAAATGGTTGAAAATTGAGGTTTAGGCTTAGTAAATTTTGCGTGCTTGAAGACAAAGGCATCAATAAACCTCTTACAATAGGCTGTTACGCGAAGCAATTTTGGCCAAGAGGAGAATTTAAACATCAAGTCGAATGGACTTTTGATCACACTCAAAACGTGATGACTCTTTAGTGCCCGCTGTTCTAAATTTGATTGCGAGGGAGCTGCGTGGCGATAATCAGGCGATTTTGAGGAATGCAAAGCTAACCAAGGTGGACCTTTCCACCATAAGGAATGCCCTAGCAATTTTTCGGGTGTGAGTCCCCGAGTAGCGCAGTCAGCCGGATTGTCTTTAGTAGAAATATATCGCCATTTAGCGCGAGGTACTAACTCATGAATTAGGGAAACTCTATTGGCGATAAACACAGGCCAATTGGAAGGATGTTTTCCTAGCCAAGCCAAAACTGTTACAGAATCAGTGTGGCAATAAACTGGTATTTTATGCAACGACATAGTTTCTATGACGAATTTAAGTGTCTTAGTTAGCAAAGCAGCCCCACATAACTCCAAACGAGGAATTAATACATATTTAACAGGAGCTACCTTAGATTTAGCCATTAGTAGGCAAACATGAGCCTCCTTTAAATCTTCACTAAGAATTCTAATATAAACGGAAGCTGAATAAGCTTTTGTCGAAGCGTCAGAAAACCATGAAGCTCGAATTCAGAGTTTGTTTGTAACTGCCGTGTCCATCTCGGAGCTTTAAGTGCTTCTAATTTTTCCAGTGAATCATGATAATTTAACCACTGAATTTTTAGATCATCAGGTAGTTTGTCGTCCCAGTCGAGTTTACGTAGCCAAAGTTCTTGCATTAAAATTTTTGCGACTATTATGACTGGAGTTATCCAACCCAAAGGATCATACAACTTAGCTATCAATGAAAGAACAATCCGTTTTGTTGGATTTTCGACTAAAGAAGCAGTTACTTTAAAAAGGAATGAATCAGAGTCAGGATCCCAAAATAAACCTAGAACCTTCAGCTGGGCATCCTCCGCTAACGGAAATTCGATAGCACGTTCGTGTTTTCCCGAGGGGCAATCTTCTAATAGTTCGGGGTCATTTGCGGCCCATTTTCGCAAATGGAAACCATCAGCTTCTAATAAGAGTGTGACTTGAGCTCGCGCCTTTTTTGCCTCAATCTGACTATCCGCACCAAACAAAACATCGTCGACGTAAATATTATTTTCTAATATAGTTTGGGCTAATGGCAATCTATTCCCCTCGTCAAGAGCTAACTGCTTAATCACTTTGTTAACCAAATAAGGAGCACAGGCAGTACCGTATGTAACAGTTAAAAGTCTATAGGCGACGATCCTTTTATCAGGAGAAATCCAGACAATTCTTTGATAGTCGCAATCCCGAGGGTCAACTAGAATTTGTCTAAACATTTTCTCAATGTCAGCCACATAAACGAAGCGATGCGATCTCCAATTCATAATAATTGAAACCAAATCGTTCAGAATCTTTGGTCCTATGTGAAGATGAGAATTCAAGGAAGAATTATTGGAAGTTAAGCTGGAAGCATTGAAAACGACTCTCAACTTTGTAGTAGAACTACTTTCTCTTAAGATAGGGTGGTGCGGCAAATATACAGTTTGTGAAAAACTATCCAATTCCTTTTCTTCAAGAAGTTCCATATGTCCGAGGCTTTCATATTCTGACAAGAAACTTGAGTATTGTGAGAATAATTCCGATTTATCCGATAAACGACGAAGTACTTTATTTAAAACGATCTTAGCTCTCTCCAGGGATGCCCCAATTTTTATAGGAGGACCGTTTTTAAAAGGTAAGCGTATCATGTAACGTCCTTCTTCTGTTCGTTGGTAATTCGTGGCGAAATGCTCATCACAAAAAATTTCGTCATCTGTCAAGGAATTTTTAAAGGGAACTTCTTCCAACTCCCAGAACCTGGTTAAGTCTTCATGGAAGACTTCTGCTGTGATAGCCTGATGTGCTGTAACTGGAATGTTAATTTCCATTTGATTTGTGGTTGAAACCGCCCCAGATAATATCCAACCAAAAACGGTACTTTGCGCGGTAAGAGAACCCAATATACCCTGTTGGAGACCAGGTAATAAACATAAGCCATATTTATCGGCCCCTAAAATCAAATCAACTTGATGGGAGCTAAAGGGATTTGGATCCGCTAACCCTAACTCTTTTAATTGATCTTCATTCCCCACGTTAGATTTTACAGGAGGAGTATATGATGTAAGGTGTAACAATACTAAAGCTTGGATGTGTATTTTCATTGCTCTCTCGGAAATAAAACAACATTCTGATCCTTGGTCCATCAAAACTCTAAATCTGTGACTTCTTCCATTTTCAGCTTGGAAGGAAATAACAGCCGTAGCGAGTAATGTTGAGCGCGAAAAATTGGGATGGCTATTCAGAAAATGAAACGAAACTTCATCGTCTACTGCTTCCTTAAGTGAAACATGATTCACCCCCACCCCCAGAGTGGAATTGCCGGGATCATTGGACTGTGACGCGAGAGAACCCGAAACTGCCAATTGAGAAGTAACCGATGCAGAGTTAGATGGTGGTAACGTGGAATTTGAATTATAATCGTCGGAGTGCAATAGGGAGTTATGTCTCCTACCGCACTTGTTACATTTGAATTTACTAGCACAATTATGAGGTCGATGTCCAGGCGTGAGACAATTATAACAACAATGATTATTTGTCGCAACTTCCCTACGCCTGTCCACCGACAGAGCTTTGAATTGGTTGCATTTAAATAAAGAGTGATTCTCCTTACAAAGGAGACACTTTGAGCTAGAAGTTGCATTGTGGCTCCTAACTCCCGATTGTTTTGAAGCTCTGCTCTTTTCTTGAGAACTCGTGCCAGCTTTCGAAGCTTTAATGGCCTCCAAAATACGTATGCGAGTCTCCAAAAACGAATCAAGTTCCTGATAAGAGGGATAATCAGTACTAGAACCAATATGCATCTCCCATTCCTTGAGAGTACTAATATCAAATTTTTTAACCATTATAAAAACAAGTAAATCACTCCAATGTTCTGTTAAGCGTTTCAGATTTTTGAGAGCCGCTAATGACTCATTTGTTTTATCGCGTAAGTTTTTTAAGTCTTCTAGGATATAATTCGACACATTAGGAAGATTGATAAAGGATTGTAAATGAGTTGAGATTAAAGCTCTCTTGTCGTCAAATCTAGTCTTTAGCGACTCCCAAGTGGAGATAAAATTAGCATCAGTTATCGAAACATGCTTTAATAAACCTTCAGCTTCACCTTTTAAAGACAATTTCAAATAATGTAACCTTGTTACATTAGACAAGGATTCGTTTTGAATTATTAAAGAATTAAATAAATCGTGAAAATTCTCCCAATCCTTGTAGTCTCCTGAAAACTCCGGTAAAGTGGTTTGAGGAGGCTTAACAGACAAGGAATCATGACGAATAATTTGAGACTGATTTAAACTTTCATTAGCCCTAGGTTCAGGAGTAAGCAACACCAATTGATTATACAAAAAATCTCGCGCATTGAGATAAGCATCTTCAATAGCGAGATATTTAGATTTTGAAAAATATTCTAATTGCTCACGCTCAGTTGACGTAGTTCCAGCTTTAATCTCCAGATGCAGGGTTTCACAGCTTTTCCAGCGTTGGTCAAGAAGTTCCAATCGTGATTTGACAGTAGCCACTGTTTGATTGGCCTTGCCAATTTTCTTAAAGTTGGTTTCAGTGCGTAGAATCGCCTGAGAAATCTCTGATAACTCAGAGAATAATGCCTCCATTTTCACGAAAAGGAGAAATTTAAATTGACAGTTGCTGATAATTCAGCCAAAATTTAAAAGTTTTAATCTTGAAAACAAAGAACTAATTTACTTTAGTTTCAAAGTGCTCTGACAAGGCGAGCTAATTTGAGTGTGCGAGAGCCTAATAATTAATCAATGTCAATAAATCATCACTGAAATACTACGGTCTGAATTATTATTTAGTTCGCCAGAACGAGCCTCTCTCATCCTGGGTAAATTAAAGTTGTCATCTTACCGCTGGAGAAGGTTAGAAATCGATGAAGTCTAAAATTAAATGTGTTGACAATCATCCAAATATCAGTTGGCGAACTAGTAATTTCTTCCTTCAGGTGAAGAATAAAGAAAGACCGAGCCAGTGAAGAATAACATCGCGAGAGAGCACAGACTATTTGGAGAAGGACGACTGCCTTTTCGTACATGCGAAGATGTTGTTACCAGCTTAGATCCTTGCTCTGTGACGTCAAGCATTCATATTTTCCAGCTTGCTCGTGTGCTTTCACCTACGGAATTTCTCACTTTTGGTCTTTTCTGCACTAATTTTACACTTTTAATGGCTTTTTCACGATCTTAAATCCGGCTCGAAGGACCATGTTTAAAGTTTACACTTGTAAAGTGACCATTTCAAAAAAACAGACAGATCACTCACTCGTATTTTTGGACATTTTTGTAAGATCTCAAGTTCAATGTCCTTTTAGAGTCAATCATATTACTGATCCGAAATGATCAAACAACGATGTGTCGCGATTCACAGCTACTCGCACACTGTCTTTCTTAAGCGATAAGGCGCTCATCAACACACTAAAATTGAGAAATCACGTGACTTCAAGCATTCATTTAAATACTGAGGAAATATAAAATAGGTTTTAGAAATTGGCTATGTAGATAAATTATATTATTTTCAATCGCAGAAAATCTCATAAAGACGAAACATTACAACTTTAAACAATCTGAATTCCTTGAATTCTCTAAATTCCTTGAATACTCTGAATTCCCTGAATTCGTTGTATTCGTTGAATGCTCTGAATTCCCTGAATTCATTGAATTCGTTAAATTTGTTGAATTCTTTAAATAAGTTATTATAAAGAAATGTCTTATAAATGTCATTCAAACAACAGTCGGAAACAGTCGAATTTAGGATTATTAAGATGAAAGTATTAAAACTATCTGTGAATTCGATTTTGGGCGTTTTCCTGGGGTCTATATTTGTTTGGGCTCATATCATGAGCACTCTGCTTCCTCGTCATGATGAAATAGCAAATAGATAATTTGCTTCCTTAAAGAGGAAGGATTAATTATTGTAACAAAATTGTAAATCTCAATTTTTCCAATATTATAAATGATTCAAATTTTCTTAATCTTCAATAAAATGTATTAATATTATAGAAAAATGGATTTTCTTCGAGTCAAGGAATATTCTATTTGCATGCATTAACTGTGAATTATGATAATGAAAAAAGTTTGAACTATAAAAAACAATTTTTCAAGTAGTAAAAAAGTGCTAAAAATGCAATTAACATTTTTTGAAATCCTCGTGTCTGATTTGAGTTATCAGTGGTAAAAATAAGCCGTCCGAATTTCATCAATTTATCTGCAACTATTCTCAAGTTATCGTGTTCACAAAAAAGTGTGGCATCAATACACAACACAAAAAATGTAAATATCTAATAAAAGGTTGAGAACATTGTATTAGACATTTATCAAATGGCAAACATTTAATTAAATGAATTACAATTTTTTCGAAAATGTATCTATTAGAAGGCTTCCTCTATGAGGAAGCAAAATAAGTTTGAAAAAATATTTTCTTATATTTATAATAATTTGGAAGGATTTTTTTCATAAAAATAACCTTTAAAATATTTTTAGACAAACTTTTAAAAAGTTAGTACAGTCCATTCCACCAGGATTGAATCATTTTAACTGTTAAAAATTTATTATACGTAGATATAAAGAACCACCCTCGTAGAAACCATTACGTAAGAGCACAAAAGTGCACAGTTGGGCAATTGACATCTGTACACGTGCACAGTTAGGCGAGTTCCGTCTGCGCATGTGCACAGTTGGGCAAGGGACATCTGTGCATGTGCACAGTTGGACAAGTGACATATGTGCACGTGCATAGTTGATCAAGTGATATCTGTGCACGTGCAAAGTTGAACAAGTGATATCTGTGCACGTGCACAGTTAGGTAAGTGACATCTATGCACGTGTACAGTTGGGCAAGTGACATCTGTGCACGTGTACAGTTAGGAAAGTGACATATCTGCACGTTCAAGTCCACAGGAGCCCATCTGTGCACGTCGAAATTTCAGCGTGCACAGTTATCACTTGGAAAACTGTGCACGTGCACAGATGGTACTTGGACAACTGTGCACGTCGAAATTTTGACGTGCACAGATGGGCTCCTGTGGACTTGGACGTGCACAGATGGACGTGCACAGTTGTCCGTCCGGCCATCGACGAGCACGGTTGGGCACATGCAAAGTTGCTACGTGCAAAGTTGTCCGTCACTCTCGGATCTCGCGCCTCGCGTTCTTTAATGGGTTACCTCGCTCTTCGCGCTCAAATATTTTTTCTTTGCACTCGGAATGCTTGAATGGAACTTTAGCAAAAACATATTTTGTTAGATCCCAGTTTTTCTATGCATCTTCATTCTCATCGTGACACTCGCGCTCGATTTTGGACAGACATTTTTACATTCTCATCGAGAGAAGGTATTAGATTTGTGTAAAATTTGACTCCCCCGGTTTTTGTCAAATGTTCCACGTTTTGAGACCCCTTGAACCCAAAAAACAGGTTTTTACGAATGTGTCTGTCTGTATGTATGACTGTATGTCTGTCTGTCTCTGAGCACGATAACTTTCGAAAGAATTGACCGATTGAATTGGCCTTTGGTATACTCTTTTAGTCTCCTAAACTAAAGGTCAAGTTCGTTAGCCA
>CAKNYM010028925.1:1480-12776 GCA_932195095.1 Andricus curvator | reverse complement strand
ACAAGACAGAGATGTGTGGCGGTCTCGGGTAGATGAGGCAATGAACTGCTAATCTATAATAATAATGAGGGTCGTAAAGGTCCACCGACAGTGCTCACTAAGGAAGAAGAGCAGGATATTGTTCATTGGGTTTTTTATTGCCAGACAAGCGGTTTCCCTGTAACAAAAACTCGACTAAAAGACTGTGTTCACAAATATATTGAAAAAGTGAAACGACAGAATCCATTTAAGAATAACCATCCAGGAAATTATTGGTATAAGGCATTCATTCAAAGACATCCCGATATATCTGTGCACAAAGCACAGAAGTCAACAACAACAAGAGCATCAGTTACTGAAGAAGAGATTAGACCATGGTTCGCTCGTGTAAAAAGTTATCTTGAAGGAAAAAATTTATTGAACATAGATGCAAATCGAGTTTTTAATTTAGATGAAAGTGGTTTTAAGCTGGTGTCGGACGACGATGAATGTTTACCCAAAAAAAAGGATCAAAATCTGTGTATCGGTTAGTGGGTAGCAATGAGAAGGGGACGATGACAGTTTTGTTTACTGGTTCTGCTTCTGGCCAGATGCCACCGCCCATGGTATTGTTCGATGTCAAGATTACTCCAAGAAAAAGTACTCTGGAAAAAATACCAAAGGGCTGGGGTGTAGGTAATACAGTCAAAGGTTGGATGACTGGTGAAAGCTTCTACGATTTCGTTACAAATGTTTTTTATAAGTGGCTTGTAGATAATGATCACACTTTTCCTATAATACTCTACGTAGATGGTCAATCTTCCCATGTAACTCTCCCCTTGGTTAAGTTCTGCAAAGAGAGTGGAATAGAGATGATAGCACTGTTTCCAAACTCAACCCATATCCTTCAGCCACTTGATGTCTCATTTTTTCATCCACTGAATGATGCGTACGCAGAAAAATATACTGAATGGAGGTTTTTAAACGATAAAATAGAATTTACCAAAAGTGAATTTGCTGGAGTATTGGAAATGGTATTAGATTCAAAATACTTCACAGATTGTCTGAAAAATGGATTTGAAAGTTGTGGCTTATATCCACTTAATCCGGATAAAGTAAATTATAATGTCCTTGATAAGATAATAAGAATAAGCGAACCTCCTTCTGTTGATCAAGTTTCTTCACCAGCGATAGAAGTCATTGAAAATATGCAATTTTCAAAGAATTTTGAAGAAAAGTATATTTCTAAAAGTATTTTAGATATGTTTAAGTTAGACGAATCGAAAGAAGCATGGTCTGCTGAAATATCACAAACAGCATTATTTGAATGTTGGCGAATAATGAAAAAAAATTCTGGTAAATAAGCTAAAATACAGATTATAAAACACATATTTTATTAATTTATAATCTATCTTTTGTAATTATTTTATTTTTATAGAAGCTAGTCATGTCAGCTCTCATGAAAACTTGATTTATGTTTCGACAAATGGTTTTGGGGAAGCAGATACAACAAACGAACAGTTACAATTCCTTGATTATAAAAGTCACGTCAACTTGCAAGAAAATTATAATTTTAATGATACGAATATTTTTGAAGAAGTAGCAAGTGAACAGTTACGGTTGTCAGATATGGAATCTGGTCAAAATTAATATATAGAGGTGGTCATTTCAGATGGAATAGAACTCAGCAGTTTCGAATCAACAGAGATTAAATGTCCTGTTTCGAATAACCTTTCTGATATTGTAATGACATCATCTAATTTTATCACAGGCATCAAATTTTTACAAATATTTTCCTTTTAAAATAAATAAAAACAATTTTTCTTTTGGACAATAAATTAAAATAAGTATTCATTATTTTAGAAGAGAAAAAGCATTTAGATACACGTATATATAATAGCTGTCATGATAAGAATATTAATGATGTTGTAGAAAATAATAATACAATTTTGGAGAGTAATTCGAATACAAAATTCCATAAGTCAGAGTCAACTCCAATCAATTGATTGAATTCATCGGATTCATTAGAAGGTCTGTTTCAGTTATTCTTTTATTTAAATTTGATCTACTTTAAATACAAATAACATTTTAAAAAATCCGAAAAGAGAGATGATCCTGGAGATAAAGAAAATGTTGAAATTCGCAGTAAGTGTCAAGGTATGTGAGATCTGATGAGATAAGGTTAAATAATTGATTTTCGTTAAATTGTATAGAAATTAAAAATTTATTAATACATACATCATATTATGTTTGTAGGTATCGTTTTAGATTTATCTACGTGTAGTAAGGTAAATGCACTAGTGATCGTCACCTTAAGCCAAATTGCAAATTAAGAACGCTTATAATTGCATTTAAAACACAATTCTCATTTCCACAAAGGGCTTAGCCGATTAAAGCAGATATAGAAAAACTCAATTTTGATCACTTCTCATGATATTTGATTGGAGTCAATTTTTATTCACGATAAAAATTCAAATTATGCAAATGCGTTAGTTATCGTCAGGCACGTAACCAAGTATTAAAACAAGAAAAGTATACTAATTTGATAGAAGGATATTTAAACTGACCTAAAATGACATCTTTTATCATACGGGGCAAAAGCGAGTCTTGTTATACGAAAAATACTGGGCCATCTGACGATAACTAATGCAGTGACGATTACCAGTGCATTTACCTTATATCTGATAATAGTTTTCCAAACGATCATTCATTGGCATGCAGTCAAGTGACTTCTGATTCTGAGACTTCTGGTAATAAGAGGACCTTTGAGAATGGTGAAAATCAAAATGCATTAGAAACGACCAGTTCTGCTTGTTATTATAATATTAATTATTGCTTATTATGTCAATCGGCAATATAATTATAAGTATTAATTAATTTATATGAAAATAATTTTTCTTTATTTCAAGATAAAAAAGGTCAAAATCCGTTGGAAAATTTTGGAGATATTTTCAAGAAACCAAAGTTTCATGGGTGAGCAAAGAAAAAATGTAAAGCTCGAGAGGCTTTTAACTCGCGTATGTTGTAGACGACATGCTCGATGTTAAAAAAAAGAAGATGAATAAAACTTGAAGGAACAGCAGATATTAGCAAGCAAACGGAAAAAAAATAAAAATAAGGAAATGAAAGCCAAAGAGCAAGGTGTGAGCAAATCTTTTCAGGAGACCAAAAAAAGAATAACAATTGAAAAGAAAGTTATTGAGGCTATGTAAGTGTAACCTCAAAATTTTTTTTACGTTTTTTTCAAAATCAACTCACGTTCACACAAAACGCGATATTGAGTTGAAAATTTGGTACAACTAAATTTTTTGTTGCTTTTCTCATAATTATAAAAATTTTGGACCAGACCGGCGTTTCTTATTGCTTCATATTTAGTTTCCCAAATTTTCAACTCGATATCGCGTTCCGTGTGAACGTAAGTTGATTTTGAAAAAAATGTAAATAAAAATTTGGTTTTACGCTCACATGGCCTAATACTGAGATTAAGAATCTCAAACAAGCTTTTTAAATCTTCTGAAACAAAACAAAATAAAGAACAAATAAAAGAAAGATTAGAAAAAATAGAGAAGAATTTCAAAGACTTAGATCAAGAATTCATAATTCAAGAAATGTCAGTATTACAATACAAATTGAAGATAAAACAAGAAAAAGTTTGAGTCATTATTTTAACATTAACTCATACCTGAGATTTGTACGAATATTAATTTAGCATGTTTGAAGTATTTCTTAGACTCTAAATGTTCTATTTGTCTTGAAAGATTCTATTATAAACTATAATTTAATTTTATTAGTTGCATTTAAATATAAATTATTTTGTTTGTAGTACTTGTTATAAGTTCATGTGCTGCAATATTTGAACATGTATAAATAAAACCATTATTAATATAAGAATGTACAGTCTTTGTTTCTTTTATAGTGAAAAAAGTTACTCTGTAACACAATTAGATCGGAACAGTATTTTCGTTATATTACATAATTAATAAAACGAAAATACAGTTCTAATCTAATTATGCTACAGAAAATAACTAATTTATTTTTTAGTATTACCTTTCAATTTAATTTATTTCATTTCTGGGCTCAAAAATTTGAACTCATATTTTTATTAGTATTGAAAAGGTAAGTATTCGTTATTGTCCCGATTCTGGTCCCACCACCTCCGAAAGCCCGTCCCGATACTGGGCTTTTTACTGTCATCAATAAAATATGTTTTTTTAGATATCTAAATGTTTTTTAAATATTATGCTTTTTTAAATCAATTCAAAAGTGTTCAGCGTTTGTATTAAAATCAAAATTTTTATCAAATTATTAAAATTTCTTTAGCAACGAGTACTTATATTTCTTAAGTTTTAATATGTGTCCGGCTACTAGGTTCTTTACCTTAGGACGCTTACTGAAGAAAATTAGGCGCTAATCGCCACATACACACACAAAAACGTACATACATATTTTCACAAACAAGCACGCAACCGAATTGTACAGAAGACTGACACAGTCTTAACATAGCGCCCGCCTCGTGATGTTAAAACAATACGAAAGAAATTAAAATCAGATCATTAATTTTTAAAAGACTGCAAGAATTGAAAAACGTAGTAACAAAAAAAGAAATTCTTGCCGCCCGCCGTGAAAAAAATCACTAATTGACGATTATATTATTAGTAAAACGAATTGGGCGCCCGCCATGACAAAGACTCTCATATATAAGAGAAATAACATGCTGATAAAACAGAGCATTATAAAGAACGTATACATTATAAAAACAGTAAAAGTATTAAAAAATACAATATTACAATTTTTAGAGTACATAGGATTTTTAAACTTCGTAGCTGTAAGAGTTCTCAGAAACAGTCATAGTATAAAGACGAATTGCGCTTCAATTGGTTCACTTAAGGGGTTAGGGTCAGTCGCAAGGCAAAAAAAACTATTTTTTAAAGAATTGTTTTTGAAAACAGGTTCTATTACTTATTGACAAATGGAATAATACATATCACAAGAAGTTACAGTAATTTTTCAAGGTAAAAATATCGATAAACAAGCAAGTTATAGTTAATCTGCCAGAGATCCAAAAAAAAAAGATGTTTTGCGGTGCGCATCGTAACTCATGACTGGATCATCCGAAACAAAAAATACAACGGGATTAGTTAAAAAACGATATTCCCTTGTACTTGAACGAAGAATTGAGTCAAAATTTTAATTTTCAAGAAAATGGCGGATGTGTAAACACTAAAATTTTATTTTTCTTGAAAAAGTCGCTCATTTTTCGGTTAAAAAAAAAAAAAAATTTAACTGAAATATCGATCGTTCAAGCACCGATTTCAAAAACGTTGTTTCGAGAAAAACGCGTTCAAAATTTTGAGTATGGTATGAAAAAAAATCTGCCCGCCCCGCGGGCACATTCTCATCGCGCGCTTCACTCGCAAGTTTGAGCGCGCCAAGGGGGCGCACCTGTTGGATCTCGCGCTTCGCGCTCGATAATGTATTCACCTCGCGCTACGCGCTCGGACACATTTGTCGTCTAGGTTTTCACACTTCGTGTGCTCGCTATTGCGCGCTTCGCGGGCTAATACTCTCTTAGTAAGCTTCATCGTTATGACCTGCTTTTGGTAAAATTATGTCAGTTTTACATAAGAAGAAGAACAAATTTACTTAAGGTTCTACCGACCTTGAGGAACACATTCTCATCAAGACACCCGCGCTTCGCGCTCGATATTTGGTTTAAACATCATGTGAACCTCGCGCTTCACGCTCGTTTCTGTTCATCGTATAATAGAAACTCCAAAGTTTGAGCGCGCTTCCTGCGCGCAATTTGGTCGTCGCGCTTCGGAACGACCTAATGTTATGTTCAATGTTCTTCAGATAAAAATGACTAAAGTTGTATTTGATTTAAAATGAAGAAGATAATTCCTTTACTTGAGCGTATATTTCCGTATTTTTCTAATGAATCCTAAAATCAGAAAGATTTTTTTCCAACTATCTGAAAAGGGGAGAAAAAAAGTATCCAAGTCCTTTTTGGAACATATATCTTGCTTTTTCATTCATAATCAAACCGACCCCTTGAATACCATGTGATTCCCTATCTACTCCTGACCATATTTCAAAACCGCCATTCAACACCCCATTTTATATGTTTCTACTTTCGCATCCCTTTTTCTTTGTCTCAGGTATACATAAAATATCTAGCTTCCTTACGCGCATAGTTTCTCGTAATTCTCTCATCTTAAGATCATTCGTCCCCCTAGCATTCCAGACACCCAGTCACCATTCATCGGCTGAAACTCGACCTTCACGTTTACTGTGTGCATGCATTTCGTCAAACAAGGTTTCAGTCCATTCCGAGGCTACTTTATTGTTTGTATTGTTCATGTTTAGATTGTACACCCAACTACCACCTTTATGCGCGACATTTGTTTTGCGAGTCGAAATCATGTCCATGTTAAGTAGTGATTCGTCGTACGGTGGAAAGTCTAGTTGTAACGTTAGTCCCACCAAAACCTCTGGTACCGGGGGGGGGGGGGGTTAACTGTTTCATAACAAAAATGTCATATTTATACATAACATTGTTACAATCGTGTGCCATACAAATTACAGAACATAAAGATCACACTGTTCTGTAACATTGTTACTATGAGGATACGTAACAATTCTGGAATTCTGCGATGTAACTGATATATCACAGAAGATATATCACAAGCGTTACAGGAATGGAACATGATGGGCACACTGTTACGTAACGCTGTTACCCTAAGAATACGTAGCAGTTTTGGAAGTCTGTAATGAAACAAGTATACCACAGGGTGATATAACCGGGACGTCACTAGAATTTCGCACGTGTTACAGCAATCCCACATAGCACACTTCCAGAAAAAACCAGGTCTGTCCTAGGTTTTTTCGGGAAAAGCATAGGTCTAAACCTGGGACAGACCTTGTTTTTTCGGAAAGTGTGCTATGTGGGAATGGAACATGATGGGCACTTTGTTCTGTAACGCTGTTACCGTAAGGATACGTAACAGTCCTGAAATTATGTAGTGTAACTAGTATATCACAGGGGTCACTCACAAAATACGTTATACGTTTAGGGGTGTTGGGGAGTCTGTCGAAGTACCATTCTCCATGTTAAGAACAATGGAAAAATGTGTCACGCGAGAGGGGGGGGGGCAGAAGTTCCTGAAAAATGTATCATGTATTTTGTAAATGGCCCCTAACCGCTACGCCACTAGAATATTCCACGTGTGACAGAAATGGAACATTAAGGGCACACTATTCTGTAAAGATTTTAGACCAGTTTTGTGCCGACGGCCGGGCCTTTCATTTTCAAATTCACCCGTTACAATTTTTTGAACTCACCTTCTCATAATATGTCGAAAATATAAAAAAATTTAATATATTTCTGAGAGGAACATGGGTTTTTCAGACAAAAAGCATGGTCGAGATTTTGTCATGAACGTTCAAGCGGTTTGCTAGAGCAATTGGCTAAGGCATTGGCTAGGTACATACGTGTTAGGTAGTTTATAGTATGGTTCAAATCACCAGCGAGTGTAATTTTGGAACGGGTTTAAGTGCGCGATTATAGGTGTAGGGGACGGCGAGTGAAATTGTCTTATTTAAAATATGCACTGAGTGCAGCGATAATACAAACTAGCTGTGAATTCGATCTCGAGTGTTTCCACTTTGTTTGTATTTATAATTATATGGTGCTCATTTCACGAGCACTTTGCTTCCCGTTAGCAAATGTATTTGCTTTCTCATAGAGGAAGCATTAGTTATTTTTTTCAATAATAGACAAACCAAAGTCTTCATTTTGATCAATTTGAAAATAGAAATGTACAAAAAATGCAAAACTACAAAATAATACAAAAAATTTTTTTAACACAAAGAAAAATCAGACAAATCAAATTTTGTATTCGAAATGATAATTTTTCGAGCTGGAAAAGGGATGGGAAAAGTTCTTTAGCACCCTATCCCTTTCTCAGCTTTATGATTTCTTTACAAAAATTGTCAGAATTATCCTATTTGAAAACTTAGGATCAAAAAGTCTTTTCTATTCATGCGTCAACTTTGAATTATGTCAATGAAAAAAGTTTTTCTGTTTGAAGCAGATGACTCAAATATTATAAATGAGCATAACTTCCTTAATCTTCAATCAAGTGTATTAATATTACTAGTAGTCTTGCGCGCGCCAAGGCGCGCGCCTACTAATTTTTTTTTGAAAAAGAATAAACCAAATACTTATTTTTTCTATGTTATTTATATTTAATTAATTTTACAAAATATTCGCAACAAATAATTAGAAGGCACTACAGGATGATGTACGTAGCCTTCAATAAGGAGCTCCTTTTCATATTTTTTCCCTTTTGAAGCTAAAGGAGTAATGGATTTCTCATAATTTATTTGTAGGTAAATTCTGCCACCGTTATCATCTTGAAAAAATTGTGAATATAATTCAATTTATTATAATCGGCTCTTAAATTTGTTTAACATTTAACTTATTTGTAAATTATATTGGTGTAATACATTTTTTATTTTATAAATTAAAAGAAATGTTATTTATAAAATAAATTGTGAATTATTCGTTTTAACATGTATATGAGCACATACATTTCAAATTGACAAATACTGCGAATAATATTAATTTTCATTCTTATATAAACTTTACAAAGTTTAAAAAAATGAATGATACATAGAATAGTGGCAGTAATTACCAATCTTTCAGTTTTCAAGAAATATGATAACAAATTTTTAAATTGTTCATTTGCTCCGCAATTATTGCTGTTTATACTCTATAGTAATCCATTCGCCACTAATATTTTATTATGCATTGAGAGATGTGGTGAATTTTTTTCATGAAAAATTAATTTTCTAATTTTTATCATAAATGATGCAAGTTATTACGAAAAAGTAAAATGTATTTTAGTATAACTTTTTTATACATGAACATTTTTGTGTGAACATTTTTATCGTATCTGTTGTTTACGTCAAAATGATTAAATTATTTTATTATAAGAAGAAAATTATCCTGTCGATAGAACTTTCCAGGCCTTTATAAACGTTACAGTATCTTTCTTATTAAAAGCTAAATTAAACAAAAACTTTTCCAACAATATATTTTTTTTCCTTCTGCGAAACTCTGTCAATTTTTTATTCTTCAAAAAATCTATATTGGTTGATAAATTCGTGTTTTCAATTGGAAAATAGTGTCTTTAGTGTCTTTTTTCAAAATAGTAGCAAAACAGCGTCATCGCTTGAAAAAAGTGTCAAATAGTGTCAATAGTGTGTTTTGAGCCCGAGGCCTGAATTTGTAGTTTATTATTCTAAGGGCGGCTACAGCCTAATTCATTTAAAAATAGTGACCTATTCAAACCGAAAAAAGCAGAGAAATTGCCCTACAAAAAACGTCGGATTGAAAATTATTCGAAAGTATTGTATTTTGAATGCGAAGTTGTCTAAAAGCAGATGTCCAGAGAATATCTCGGGAGTGCGCAGCAATAATTTTTAATTCGACGTTTTTTGCAGCAAGACTCATTTCTAATCCAAAAAGTGACTTAAAGTAAATATGTGCATCAATAGTGTGACTGATGTTCTTTTGGATTTGAAAGCATTTCGAAAAATTCATAAAACTTCAAAGAATTAAAGTTAAAATTTAAAACATGGAAATAAATTGGAAAAAATTTAAAACTCCAAAAAATGTAATTGATTTTAGTAATTTTAAAATGATTTTGGAAAAATACAAGGGAATTCAAAAGAATTGTATTGAATGTTGAAGAATTCAAAATAAGTTTAAAACACTTCAAGACGAATTAAACACAAACTGAAAAAAATATCCATTGAACAGAATAGAATTATTGATTTAATTCAAAAGAATTCAGGTAAATTAACAAAATTCGAAAGACATAATAAAATAATTCTGAATGAATGAGTAACAATTCAGGGTGAATTCAAATTAATTGCAAAACATATTTGAAAATCTCCACAAATCTGTGAAAACCTAAAAAAACCCCTCACTTCTTGTGAATGAATTTCTTAAAGTACAGTGAAATATTATAAAATCCCGTGAAATTATATGAAATTTTAAAGTTTTTTCTTGAATCCTAGAAAATTTTTGAAAATACCTTGGGAGCTTTTAAAATCCATTAAAATCATTGAAATCTTCGGATATCTCATAAAATTCATTTTAATATTCTAAAATATATTGAAACCTTGCAAGTCCTATGAAATAGTTTCATATATTCCAAAGTTGTAAACAAATTCTTTAAACCGCAAGAAAAATTTGTTCATTCCTCTTAAAGTCATTCAAAGTCTTTAAAATTCCATAAAAAATTAATAATATCTTGAAAGTGCATTAAAGTCTTTAGAAATACTTTATAATATTTTAAATCATTTCAAATCCTATCAGGTTACCGAAATAAATTCAAAATTGCTTGAAATCTTTTGATATACCCTAAAACCTGGCATAGGTCCTATTAAATCGATCTATATTTTCGAAATTTTAGAAAACTCTTCGATACAATAGCCCATGCAAATTTTGTCAAATCTCTTGAAAATGCTTTAGAATCTTTTTAAATACTCTAAAATATTTCAAATCCTCTGAAACCAATTGAACATTCCTTAGAATCTTTTGAAATACTGTTAAAGTTATCAAATCCTTTCAAACCTTTGGAAATCAATTGAAACATTTTAAAGCTCTTGAAAATGCTTTAGATCTTCTAAAATACCATAAAATAATTCAAATCCTATGAGTAACATTAAATTACTAAAATCAATTCAAAAATTCATAGGATCTTTCAAAATACCCTAAGATATTTAAAATCCTTCACAATATTTTAGACCTCCTTGAAATTTTTTTAACTCTTCAAAATCCCTTGCAATTTTTAAAAGCACCATAAATTATTTCCAATCCTTTGAAACTCTTTCAAATTATTGAAATCCTTGAAATCTTTAAAAATCACTTGAAACTTTTTAAAGCTTACGAAAATGTCTTGACATCTTTTAAAATACTCTTAAAGTTCTTAAATCCTTTACCATTTCTTTAAATTCCTCAAAATTATTGAAATCTCTTGGAAATGCTTTGGAGACTGTTAAAATATCCTAAAATATTTCAACCCCTTTAAAATCTGTTGGCATTCATTGAAATTATTGACATCTCTTTCAAATGCTTTGGATTCTTTTCAAATGCCCTGAAATATTCCCAGTCTTTTTTTTCAAATTCCATCAAATTATCAAAATAAAAAAAAAATTCCTTGGAATCTTTTAAATTATTCCAGAATATTGCAAATCCTCTGAAATCAATTAAAGTACTGAAATCAAATGAAAAATCCTTGGAATCTTCAAGAAACCTCTAAAAGTT
>CAKNYM010028922.1:1025-26912 GCA_932195095.1 Andricus curvator | reverse complement strand
TGGAAAATTTTCAGATGATAATTCTGAAAATGGGATCCTTTAAAATTTCAAGGAATTAAAATTTCATTATTTCTCATTAAAGGTGTTCAAAATTGAATAATTTAAAATAAAAAACTTTTGAACTTAAATAATTTTCAATTTTAAGCAATTTAAATTGACCATTTGATATTAAAAACTAAATTGAATGTCTCAAAGTGAAAGCTTATGAAATTCTAGAATTTTGAAATTGTATTATACAAAAATTACAATTTAACATTAAAATTGATATGGGAAATTGTTCTAAGGTCGAAAAATAAATTTATCCACATTTTCACTGTTCAAAATAGAAAAATTTTCAACTAAAAACCTGAGAAATTGAATGATTGAAGAATGTTCAAAATAAAAAGTAATTTTATATAGAAAACATTAAAAATGAAAAAATGTGTAGTATGAAACGTTCAAAATTAAACGAATCTGAGCTTCATTTGAAACAGAAAACATTTTTTGTCGTGAAAAATTGCAATATTAAAATTTTTTTATGTGCAAACACCTTAAAATTTCAATTATTATAAGTAAATTTTAATCTTCTAAATTCTAAAAATTGACAATTTTTAAATTATCGTTCATACTTTTTAAAATTCAATCATTTTTATTTCAGAATTAAAATTTGAGAAAGGGAAAATTTGAAATTTTAGCTTTCGACATGAAAATTCAAAACTCTAAAATTGTAAGCATTCAAAATCAAAGAAAATTGTGAAATTACTGACTTTTTTTCAAAATTCAACTGTTGAAATATGTTGAGGATTTTTTTTTGAGGATTGATCTTTTCCGATTGAAAATTCAACTTTCTTCTGAAAAAATCGTCTCCTTGGCTTGAAAATTTAATTATTTGGTTAATAATGCAACCGTTTTTTGTTGAAGTTTTTATGTTTTTTTGTTTAAGAATTCGACAATTTGGTTGATAATTCATATTTGTATATTGAAAATTCGACAATTTTTTTTTAATTCTTCCCTTTCGCTTGAAAATTCAACTATTTGATTGTAAATTCAACTGTTGGTTAATAATAATTTTTTCCAAAAATTCAACTACATTTGGTTAAGAATTAATCGTTGTAGGTTGAAAACACCACTTGTGGATTATATTTTAAATAATTTGTTGAAAATATAATTATTTTGTTGAAAATTCAAATACTTTGTTAAAAAGTCCTCTTCTTGGAATAACTCAACTGCTTTGTTGAAATTTCGCCTTTACATAGAAAATTCATCCCGCCGCATTCACAATTCATCTTTTTTGGTAGAAAAGTTCTTAGTAGAAAATTTATACTTCTTGGTTGAAAATTCAACTGTCTTCAAAAAATTCGGCTTTTTGGCTTGAAGATTCAAGTATTTGCTTAAAAATGCAACTATTTGTTCTTGAACCTTAATCTTTTTTGTTTGAAAATTTGACCATTTGGTTAAAAATTCAACTACTTTGTTAAGAAGTCATCTTTTGAAATAATTGAAGTGTTTTGCTGAAAATTTGTCTTTTTGGATAGAAAATTCATCCCTTTGGATTAAAAATTAATCTTTTTTGATAGAAAAGTTCTTGGTTGAAAATTCGCGTTTCTTGGTTCAAAACTCAACTGTGTTTTAAAAATTTCGTCTTATTGATTTGAAGATGCAACTATTTATTAAAAATGCAACTGTTTTTTATTGAATTTTAATCTTTCTTGTGTGAAAATTTGACATTTGGTTGAATATTCATCTTTGTACGTTGGAAATTCAAATCTTTGAAAGTTTATATTTCTTGGTGGAAAATTTAACTATATGCTAAAAAGTTTGACTTTTTGTCTTGAAGATTCAACTATCTGTTTAAAAATGTAACCGTTTTGTGGTTAAACTTTAATCTTTTTGTTTAAAAGTTCGACCATTTGGTGAAAAATTCAATTATTTAATTGGAAATTCGTCTCCTACCTTGTTTGAGCGTTCAATGATTTGGATTTAAATGCAACTGTTGGTTTAAAATTATTTTTAGTTGTTGAAAATTTAACTATTTGGTTGAGATATCATCTTTATTGGTTGAAAATTCACCTTGTCGGGTTTAAAAGTCATCTTTTTTCTCAAACATTTGACTTTTTGCTCGAAAAGTCAAATCTTTCGTTGAAATTTCTCTCTTTTGGTAGAAGATTAATCTTTTTTTGGTTAAAAACCTAACTATTTTCGTGAAAATTTACCATATGTCCCCTGTTTTGTAATCACTTTGGACTGTGATAAGTCTGTTCAAATGTTATGTTTCTATGCTTTGTGCTTTATTTTAGGCGTTTATGAAACGAAATCAAAAACAAGATTTAGACTTAAGGGGGTGGGGTGTTCGTATTTGTGACTTCATCCTGTGGGGTTCAAGCTTTGTGCGATGATCTGTGACGAATAAGGGGAAGGGTGGGAAAAGTATTCAAAATAGCGTGACGTACTTTTTGAACGGCCCCTCACGATTAGAATACAAATGTATTTTTGCTTATATCATACCTTTTTAATCTAAGCGAGTAGCGGCTACTCAATTTTTCAATTCCAAAATATCCCTACGATTTGACGCGCGCATTAATAATTTTTCACGCTTTCGCGCCTCCTCGTCGAAAAAATCAAGGATACTCGACTTGGTATTTACGAGGGACCAGGAAATTATTGACGATTAGTGACGGGTGTCCCAAATTTCCGTAATCCGTGCCTGCCGGGCATCGTATAATCTAGAGGCGGGGTTAAAGAATCATCTTAGAAAGTCCGCGACGTAGGCATTATTTGCATCGTTATGACAGTGTAAAACAGATTTTACGAGTCTGGCTATTATCACGCCTCTAGCTGGTATAGTCTCGTGAAACGACCACGTTACCCGTCCGGGAATTTCCACCTCTGACGATCTTTATTCTCTCTTCCACTTCATATCTCTCACAGTTTCAGGCCCTCTTCATCCAAACATCATATCCGAAATGCAAACTTGCAATCAAGTCTTTTATTATTTACGCGAGGATTATGCAGCCACTGCCGTTGACATTTTATGTCTATCTGCAATGTATGCGGCTCTGAGAAACAGCAGACAATAACACTTAAATGTTATGGGCCACATACTTAAAATTTAATATCAATTTATGATAGTTAAATTTTTTCCTAGAGCTCATTATATTAAATCTCTGAATAATTTCGACATAAATCATCAATATGATAATTGCACGTAAAAAACTGAAAAGCTCTTTTTATTTATTTGATGAAGCGGATCAAATTTTAATCAAAAAATTCAAATGAAATGCTAAAATGACAGGGTATCAGAAAAACTTCAAATAAAACAATAAAATTTCAGATTAAAATTTGAAAATTAGTCAATGCGCCGCGCCCCATACTTTCCCTCCCCCTACACCCCCTACTTCCCCTCCTCAAACTTCGCTCTTCGCCGCTCACGACAAACTTTTTTCTGTACTACTTCCCCTTCTGCTCGCTTCCCCAGAGAACACTCCTTTTTCTCTACTTCTCATCTCGCTTCTCATCGCCAGCCCACACTTCCTTTCCCATACTCACCCTCATTTCTAATTATTTTTCCATTCTTACACTGTCTATACACTTACTTCCCCCACTTCGCCACCCATCTTTTCCACTCATTTCCTCTCACTTCGCCTAATTCCCCTTCACTCATTTCCCCTTATTTCCTCTAATGTTCATCCCCTAATTTCTCCTCACTTCCCCACTTTCCCTCTACTAATTTCCTCTCACTTCGCCTACTTCCCCTCCACTCATTTACCCTAACTTCGCCCATTTCCGCTTCCACTAATTGCCCCACACTTCCCCTACTTCTCCGCTTATCATCCTTGGAAATAAGTACGACGGACGGACAGATAGACGTTGGACACCCGACCGAAACTATAAGCGTTTCTGCCCGGGGCTACGGAACCCTAAAAATTAAAAGTTTATTGATTTGAACAAAAAAAATTACATTTTGCTACCATAAAAGATGAATTTTCAATTAAAAAATTCGAATTTTTGATCAAAAGATATGACTCTTTAACAAAATAGTTATAAATTTTCAACAAAATAACTAGATTTTCAACAAAATACTTCAATTTTCAACCTAATGCATAAATTATTAATAAAAAAGATTAAATTTTAACTAAATTCCAAAAAGTTAAATTTTGAGACCAAAAATACGAACTTTTTAGAAGATAATTGAATTTTGAACCTGAAAAATTGAACTTTTAACAAAAAGATCAATTCTCAACAAAAATTTAATAGTCTATATTAAAAGGATGAAATTTCTACCAAAAGAGATAAATTTTTATAACCAAAAAGACGAATTTTTAACGAAGAAGATTAATTTTGTACAAAAGCAAACAATTTTTCAAACAAAGAGATAAATTTCAAACTAAAATGATAAAGTTTCGAACAAAGGAGACGAATTTTCAGGCAGCAAACTTATAATCGAAGAAAATGGCCTGCTTTGTAGCATAATATTATTATACCTATTATTAATGGTATAATAATATTATGCTACAAAGCAGGCCATTTTCTTTGATTATAAGTTTGCTGCTCGAAAAAATGAATTTTCAACACAAAGGTTAATTTTCAACCTAACAGTTGCACTTTTAATAAAAAAAGAAGAAATATCAAGCCAAGAAGCTTATTTTAAACAAAAACGAATTTTCAACTAAAAAAGATCAATTTTCAATCAAACATGGAAAATATACATTTTCACCTAAAAAAATTGATTTGAAAAAAAAAAATTAATTTTGAAAAAGTCGTTCAACCTTGAACAAAGAAGTGCAATTTTCAACTAAAAAAATCATTTTCTACGAATAATGTAATATTTCTACCAAAAAATATCTTAATTTTCAATCAAAACCAGTTGAATTCAACCTAAATGACGAATTTTCAACAAAATAGTTGAATTCTTAACCAAAGAAGAATTACTTGCAATCAAATAATTGCATTATCATTAAAAAAATGAGAACATCAATATGAATGTTCAATGCAAAAGAATTAACTCTTAAGGAATTGAATTTTCAACCAAATAATAAAATTTTCAACCAAAAATATAATCTTCAGGAAGAAGCAACTGCAAACAAAAAGGAAATAGAATTAGAAATACAAGGTAAATAAATTTCTAACGAGATTATTATTTCAGGGTGACTGCAAAGCTTATATTTTTAAAAATCCCTAATTTTTTCCTAACTATTAATAATAATCAAAGACCAGGATCTCAAAGTTGTAACATTTTTAACATTGAATCTTTTATAAATGGAATAAAACGATTTCAAGTTTGAATTAAAAAATTTCGAATTTATTATTCTTGACAGTTATTTATAGTGTCTTTTATAGACATTGCCTGACTTCTAAAAGACTTTTTTTCAAATCCCTGACTTTTCCCTGATTTTCATGTTTTTTTTTACCTGCGGCAACCCCCTGAATGAGGATACCTTTTTTCGAAAGAAATCAAAAATCCTTTTTTAAGGTTGATTCTGAACCAATCTATTCCGATTATTACATTTTTCAAATAGGATAGAGAAATTAACCAAAAAATCACACTTTTCTGAAATTGTTAATATTTAAAAACATGCATCGAAATCAGAGAATTAAAAAATTCACAAACCAAAATTAGACTTACAAACTACCTCCTTTTTGGCTCATTAGAGACAATTATATAACAAAAGGAAGAAGAAGGAGAAAAGATTGTTTATACGAAAACTATAGGTATGAATAATAGAAGCTTATGGTACATCAAATTTAAATCATACCTGAAAATAAAATCCTTTATACAAAAAGTTACTTGGTCTAATTTTTCATTTATTGCTGAAAATTGATTCACCTGCACAAATTCTTTTTTATAATGAGAACAAAGAATCAATTTACCCAATTATAGCTGATCTCAGTTTTTTACTAATCAAATAAAATTCCTTAATCTTTCTTACCGACCCTCCAATAATATCAATCATATTTCCCCAATTTCTATCAATCTCGCTAAAATCCATAATTTTAGAAAAACGATCAATAGCAATTAAAAATTTTAATTAAAAATTGTAAAAGGTTAACTTCCTGCGCATAACTCCATACAATTGATTCCACTATTTTCCTCATAATCACCACAATACTAATTAAGCAATATATTTCAAAAAAATTGTAATTTTTAAAAGCGCGGAAAATATTGTTGAAAATTACAATTACAGTCTTAAATTTTATTTTAATGCACATCGAAACACTAAACATTGAAATTCAAAACATTATAAAAGTAGTCCAATTTTTTTAATTCTTAAAATTTGTCAGAAAGACAAGAAAATGAACATTTACGCAGCATCTGAAGCAACCTTGGTTGTTTATTTTCGTGTAACGATCGTCAGACAGCAGCTGAGAGAATCAAGGAAAACAGAAAAATAGACATATGTGAATCGTAAATTAATTGAACCCTGAGGAAAGCGGAAATGAAGATCGCGGTATGTTATGGTGACATTGGTGACGCCACCTTGAAGTGGTAGGCCATAATGAGAAAGTCAACACCCAGTTTGAGTTTGAAAGCACCCTGGAACCGTAATTGGCAGCACTTCTCGCGAAGCTGCCTGTTCTGTTATCGATAAATAAAGTCAAACGTCTCGTGGAGTCGAAGAAAAGCGAAAGGAACTCTCAAAGTTATGGTCATTGGCAACCTAAGGAGCCCATCTGGTGACACGAACACATACGGGAGTAGGCGGTTCGATAGAGCGTTTCTTACATTACGGCTAGGCTCCATTGAATACATCTGGTGCACATAAATGGCGCACTTTAGTACTGTCGGAATGCAGTTTGATTCATTTTATGACATAGACTATAGACTAAACTAAACCATTTTTTGTTTGTTAATTCAAGGCGAAAGCTAGAATTACCCTTTTTATGATAAATGCATGATGAAGAGTATCAGTGAAGTGAACGTCGCCTGAAACAAAAGACCTTGGACACTAATAGGCCCGAGTGGAGAGTTTTACATAATGACTTTGCGAAGCTTTTCGCCTGGGGTGCTTGCTAGAGAGATTGATCAGCGACCTGGGTCGGAGCAGTATTGCGGAACGAACGTGTTATTTGAATAAGCAGCGTGGGAATTCTAGATAATTCTAAAAATCTATACCCCCGCCCCCTTATTCCGCCTTGTACAATATTCATTTCAACACTTTTCTCTTATGAACTCCATGATCCCCGACTAGAACCGAATGAGCCACGCTTACTTTAATGGTATACTAATAATACCAATGGTGATTCTCTAATAATAATAATGCAAATCAGGTAGCGTCCACATATAAAAATTGAGAAGTTGCATTTTCAATCAAATGCTTGAATTTTCAAGCCAAAAAGACGAATTTTTTAGAAAAGAGTTGAATTTTTAACCCGAAAATTTGAATTATCAACAAAAAAGTTCCTTTTCAGCCAAGAGAGTTGAATTTCCAAGCAAGAAAGGTGACTTTTCTACTATAAAAGAATTTATGAAAAAAAATGAAACGAATTTTCAACAAAACAGATAAATTTTCAGCCAGAAAAGATGACTCCAACAAAATAGTTGAAATTTCAACATAATAATTAAACGTTTAACAAAATAGTTGAAATTTTTTACAAATATCTGAATTTTTAAACTATAAAGATGAATTTACAACTAAGAAGATTAATTTTCTACCCAAAGATCAATTTACAACAAAATACACGAATTTTCGACCAAATAGTTGAATTTTCAACGAAAAAATATAAGTTTTCAACTAAAAAAGGTACAGTTAAATTTGCAGTTTAAAAACTAATTGTAAAAAAAAATGAATTGTCAACCACTTGAATTCAACGAAAAAAGACGAATTTTGCTTCCTCATAGATGTGTGTGTGTGTGTGTGGATGTATGGATGTGTGGATATTGGGATGTCACACTTTCTTGTGAACACGGTAACTTGAAGACGGTTGCAGAATTGATGAAATTTGGAGGGCTCATTTTCACGACTAATATCTTGAAGCTGACTGAAGGATTTCTAAAATTATTTGTTGCATTGTTTTTCAGCACTTTATGATATTTAAAAAATCGGCTTTTTATCGTAAAACTTTTTTCTATAACATAATTCAAAATTGATGCAAGAACGAAAAAGATTCCTTCATTCGAGACAAATTGATTGACAGGGTGTGACAGAACTTCTTCATTCCCTTTTCCAACTCAAAAAATTACCATTTCAAATACAAAATTTGATTTGTCTCATTTGTTATTGCATTTAAAAAATTTTGTTATAATGTTTTGTAATTTTGTATTTTTGTGAATTTCTATTTTTTAATTGATCAAAATAAAAACTATTATTTAAAAAGTCACTAATGCTTCTTCTATGAGGGAGCAAATACATTTGCTAACGGCAAGTTTAACAGTTGAATCCTTAAACAAATAGATGAATTTTCAAAGAACAAGAAGAATTTTCTGCCCAAATAGACGAATTTCGAATAAAATAGCTAATTTTCCAAGTAAAAAATGCGAATTTTTTAGAAAATAGTGGACTTTTCAAGCGGAAAAGATGAATTTTCAACAACAAAGATGAATTTTAAACGAAAATAGTTTAATTTTCCACTAAACTCGAAAGAAAATAAATTTTTAACAAAAAATGTAATCGTTAATTTTTTAGTTCAAAAACCTAATTTCCAAGGAAAAAAGGGTATTTTCAAGAAAATTATTGAATCCTCGATTTTTTAAAACAATTTTCTACCAAATAGGTAAATTTTCAACTTATAAAGAAAAAATTTCCAACTTAAAAGAAGAATGAATTTTCAACCAAATATTTGAATCCTTAATCAAAACAGATTTTCAACCAATGTCTATACGAAAATATACGAATTTTTAACAAAATACATGAATTTTCTACCAAATAGTTACATTTTCAATTTATAAAGGAAAAATTTTTAAATAAAAATATGAATTTTCAACAAAAAAGTTAGTTTATAATCAAATTGATAAATTAATCAATGTAAACAAAAGATGTAAATTTATATACTTGCTTTAAAAATCATCATAAATATGATATTCAACCATAAAGGCTTAGAATTGAACTATTTGGTTGAATATTGAACATTTGTAAAAAAATAGTTTTTTTTAAGATTCATAATTTTAGTTGAAAATGTATCTCTTTGGCTGAAAATTTAACTATTTTGATGAAAAAAAGATTTTTTCGTTTAAAATGTATACCTGTTTTGGCTGAGGATTCATCTATTTTGTTGAAAATTCGTATTTTACCGGTGAATTCAACTGTATTTAATTTTAATTTAAAATATTGTTGTTGATATATCAACTATTACAATTACATTCTTTGCTGAGAATTCATCTTTTTTTGGTTGAAAAATCAACTACTTGATTAAAAGTTGAATTCCTTGATGAAAAAAATTCATTTTGTTTTTATTAAAGATTCTTCATCTTTGTGGGCAATTCAACCATGTGGTAGAAAATTAAGCTATTTGGCTAAAAATTAACTTTTTTATTGGAAAATCATATTATTGGATGAAAATTCAACTATTTGGTTAAAAATGCATGTTTTTTGGCTAAAAATGCAAATACTGTGTTGTAAGTTGAACTACTTTGTTAAAAATACATTTTATTAATTACCTTTCTGATCGGAAAGTTAAGTAGTTCGTTAAAAATTATTTTCTTCTGTTAAGAGTCAAATTTTTTATCTGAAAATTTAACTATTCCATTTTTTAATGAAAAATTATGTTTTATATATTTTAAGTTTCATTTATTAGGGAGCAGATTCATATATTTTGTTATAAATATAAACTTGTATTTTTAGGTAGAAAATCAATCTTGTTTTTTTTGAAGATTCATCTATTTTGTTTTTGTTGAATTCAACTTGTTACAAATTTTTTGGTTGAGTACTTATTTTTTTTTTTAATTGAAACTTCAACTATTTTGTTAGAAATTCCTCTTTTCCAGTAAAAAATTCAACAGGTTTGTGAAATATTCGAATTTTTAGCTTCAAAACTTAACTCTTTTGCTGAAAATTTGTCGTTTTGAGTAGAAAATTAATATTCGTAGTTTTTAAAAATGAAAAATCAAATATTTGAAGAGGGGTAAAATAATTAAAAAATAGTCCTCTTTATTCTTCAGCAGTAAAGAAATTTAATCATGGACGAAATTTTCGATTTGATCGACGCATGTACAGCGTGCGGAAAATGATTACAGTTCCGCACCGATAAGATTGCGCTCTTGTTTGAAAAATACTTTTCCACTTGGGTAAGTAGTACCGAGGACAGAAAAGTAAGGAAACTGAACTTGGGACAAATAAGTTTAACATTAACATTTTTTTATTCATATTTTAGTTAAAAATAACTGTAATCCTCGCTGTAACCTGAAGCATTTTCAAAAACTGGAACGCAATCTTCCTGGATCCAATTGCTCTTTTTACAAATCATATATTATACAACAATTTCTCAAGAAGAATTTTAATTGCAGTCAATAAATTCCTCATTTCACATTATAAGTCCCTCCTCAATGTTTACATTAAAATGCCATTTCTTCTTCACCACTCCCTTCAGAAACCATCTCCTCGATTAATAAGTAATAATCCCATAAAAACGATCCAATATTGGGATGCATCTTTGCAGAGAGCAGCTTTTGAATTCCGTTCACCCTCGACATTCTTTTTGCCTTTTTACTTTTTACCCTAATGGACTTCCTCCTTTCGCGGAAAGTTTCTTGACTGGCCAAGAGACAAGAGAGCATGAGTATATTCGACCCGGGAGAAAATACTTCGTTCCGATCACGTACGCGTGCACTTGGCTTAAGAAACGGCTCCCGTACCAATGTAACTATGCCTGCCATGAGAAACAATGCGACAATAATGCTGCTGCGGGCACAGAGTGCGGGTCGAGCGAATCAAATTGGCATGGATTCTCCGGCAAAAGTTTTGACCGATTTTGCAAATGTTAGAGTTGAGCAAGTGGTCAAAAGTTTTGAGGCTACTTAAGGCGTACCCTTATGTCGGGACAGTCGCGCGACCACGGACCAGGCATAGAACGTCGTCGCCGCGTCGAATCGACGATTTCATGGAGACCGATGCGGCTTTTGCGGACTTCTCCGCCCACGAAGCAACGCGATGTCCTGCATTTTACAATATGCCTTCGTTAAGTTGCCAAAGCCAGCTGCTGGGTTACAGGGCTCAAGTAAAGCCGACTGACTCCATCCACCTCGTTAAAATCTCGAATAACCCAAATTTTTCACCCAATATGTGTGTGTTCCTGCGAATTCACTTCCAAATTGAGAAAACTTAATTTAGCAAATATAAATACCGCTGCGAAGTAATATGGATGTATTCACTATGGGTGTATTTATTTGTGCTCATTTTATGGGCATTTTTCTTTCTCATGAGTATTAGTAAGTATACCATTAAGCCATTTCCCTTTCAGGGTAGGCGTGACACTACCCGATTCGGGTAGTGTTTCTAGGTGGATAGTTTCTTGTAGTAAATAACTACAAGTGTGGGCTCACCACACCCATAGATATCAAATAAAGCTTCCTTATAGACTATAGAGGAAGGTTTTTCTCTAACGAAAGAAAAAAAAATTCTTTTTATATTTTTCAAGCTTATGTTTCTGTCTTACCGAAAATCTTATTTTCAGAAAATCAGAGAGCCCCTCAAAGAGTCAATCGACATGTTCTGCCGAATTAAACAACTTTTTAACTTACGGTAGTCTTATATTCCAAACTTAAAAAAAAAAAGTTTTCTTCCTATTAATAATGTAACTTTTCTTTAACTTTCTAAGTCGCTATTGATTTATCAAGAATGGTCATGGAAAGTTCGTCCATATGTCACACCATGCGTCTCGAAGACGCGAACAGTTAAATCATATACTCTTATATTCCTAATTTTAAATAAATCCTCTTAAAAACAAAGTAAATATTTTTGTTAAGAAATTTAAAAACGATATTGGTAGATTTTGGTAGGTCGCGAAAGGTTCTTCAATTTAGCAATCGATACGTCTGGAGGAGACGAACAAATATATCATATACATTATACATTACTGTTGTATTCTTAATATTAAAACAGTTTTTCAAATATCAACAAGATAAACAATATATTTTTCAAATTTATATATCGGTATTGCTAGATGATAAGAGATCATAGTCTCTCAAAGATGCAAACAAACATGTCAGATACAGTACTGTGGTATTCCTAATATGAACAAAGTTTTTCTCATATAAACAGAATACACAATTTTTTCCTTAAATCGGTACTGGTGGGCCATAAAAAGTTCAACAATAGGTTAATAGATGCATCTCGAAGATACGAACAAATAGACTAGATATCGTATTGTTGTATTTTGAATCTCAAAAAAGTTTTTTTTCATATAAACAGAATAAACCATTTTTTTTTAAACTTCATAAATCGGTGCTAGTGAATCATATAAGGTTCAACAATAGGTCGATCGATGCGTCTCGAAGACGCGAACAAAATACGCTAAATATCGCATTGCTGAATTTGAATATCAACAAAGTTTTTCTCATATAAACAAAATAATTTCTTTTTTTCTGAATTAAAAAAAACTACTTCTAAATGGCCGATCTAGCTCAGAATCCTGTCAAACCTGGATATCAGTCGGAGCTACAATTTGTCCTGGGAACGAATTATATCGAAACATGCCAAAAAAATTAAATTTGAAAATTTAGGTCGTGATAAATCTCCCTCCAAGGGGAAGAAAAGTATACTATTTTGTGAAAATACATACGTAGCATCAATATTTTCGGAGATATTCAAGATTTAATGTTCAATAACACATAAAAAATGAAAAAATCATATTGCGCGCGTGAGAAAATATAAAAAAAAATGGTCATTTTCAAAAACATAGGGTCATAGTACATGAATCAGGCTTCAATTTCAGCCCTATTAGAAACCTCTAGCAATTCCGGTTTGTTTGATACAAGGTTTTAGAAACAGCGAAAAATTGATTTTTTTACTTTTTAAACCTGTTTTCTTGAAAAACGCGAAAAGAGAGAACATTTCTGCCTTCAGGTTCGTATTCTGCGGAAAAACATACTTAAATGTCCCATCAGTTGATGATAAACAAAATTTTTGTTACCTAGTGCATTTAGTTGAAACTATTTGATACTAGTATGAAAATACTTTTAATTCAATTCTTCAAGCATTTCTTTTTAATTTTATAACATTGTCCATGAACTCTTTTCACTTACATTTAAACTTAATTAATAAAACCCAATAAAAAAATCCAATTATTTTTGGTTTAAACTAATTTTTTTTTTTTTGGAAAAGCCTACTATCATATTTTTGTTTCGGAATTCATCTTGCTTGGTTAAAAATTGTACCTATACTATTTGCTTCAAAGTTGAACTATTTTGTTGAAAATGCAACTATTTTGCTGAGAGGTCATCTTTTTTTGGTAAAAATTCAACTACTTGGTTACAAATACATTTTTTTGGTTGAATTTCCATCTCTTTGGTTAAAAATTTAACTGTTTTGTTGAAAATTCGTTTAATTTTCGGTTGATAATTAATTTTTTTACTAAAAATTTAACTATTTTATTTTTGATTGAAAATTCATCTTTTCTAGTTGAAAATTCAAGTACTTACTTGCAAATTTAACTATTCTGCTGAAAACTTTTTTTTTTGCTGAGAATTAATTTTCTTTACACACAATTTAACTATTCCATTTTTGTTTGAAAATTATATTTTAAATTGAAAATTGATCTTTGCTGGATGAAAATTCATGCATTTTGTTGAAAATTTATATATTTGCTTGAGGATTCAACTATTTTGTTAAAAATTCGTCTTTTTTTGTTGCATTCAAGTGGTTTATAATTCGTTATTTTGTTGTTGAAAATTAGTGTTTTATCCCGAAAATTTAAGTATTCTATTTTTTGTTGTAAACCTCTCTTTTTTAGTTGAAAATTCAACTATTTGGTTGAAAATTCATGTAGTTTATTGATAATTCGTCTTTTGGTAGAAATTTAATTCTCTTGATAGAAAATTCATCTTGTTACGTGAAAAATTCAGCTATTCGATAAAAAATTCAAACATTTTGTTGAAAGTTTAATTATTTCGTTAAAGATTCAACTATTTTGTTAGACATCTTTTTCGGTTGAAAATTCAACTGTTACGTTAAAAATTTGTTCTTTTGGATTAAAAATTTTTAAAAAGTCATCTTTCTTGGTTCGAAATTCATGTCTCTTGGTTCAAAATGAATTTTTTTGTCAAAAATTCAACTTTTCGGGTTGAAAATTCAACCCTGAATTCAACTATCTTCTAAAAAGTTCGTCTTTTTGGTTGAAAATGCATCTGCTAATATGTTTGTGTCGTTACTTTTTTATTTTTCATTAGATGATAATGATTTTATTATGATCAAGATAATTTGAGATTGTTTATATAATAATAATCACAATAAATAATAAATAATAAGACAGAACAAAAAATAAAACATTTTCCTCAATGACACGTGAAATTATTCTTATTGATAGTCATTTAAAATAATTTTTCTTTAATTAAGACCTTTACTATTTTCAAGATTTGGGCATTTTGATCGAGATTTAAAAAACTCAAATGTACTAAATTAATTGATAAAATACAAATTTTTGATGACAATTTACATATTTAGTTTTAAAAAAATTGAACAATTTTAAAAACAATGGCTATACGTGCACCGAAATTTCGATACGAAAAGCCGGATTTTTTCGGGGCGAATAGAAAGGGAAGACTATATTTGTACCGAAAATACTAAAAATCTTCAACTTTTCTTGTGTCTTTCCACTGAAAATTAGTATTTTTTAAGAAGAATTATTGAACAGAAATCATCATCAATATTTTCAATTTTCACCCATTTTAATTTATGTTAGCGTTTTACACCAGAAATAAATTTTAAACAAAAATTATTAGAATTCAAAGATTAACATTTTTCAACAGTTCACGTTTCAATTTTTGATCAATTTTAGGTTTTACACCTAACATTGGTATTTTAAAACCTAAATCATTTCAATTCGAACACGATTTGAAATTTTTAAATGGTTTTAGGTTATCTAACGTTTTTCACAGGAAATCGGTTATTTTAAACAAAAATAATTATAGATATCGAAGAAGATTTACAATTCTAAACATTTTTCTATTATGTTGTGTTAGTTTTTTGTCGAAAATTACTGGTATTTTTGATAATAAAATATGTTTTTTACCTGAAATTAGTATTTATAAATAAAAATCATTGGATTTGAATATAATATCATTTTTTTTTAATAATAAAATTTATAAGCTTAAACAATTTCGGGACGTGTTAGGTGTTTTTTGGTCAGAAATTGCAATTTCAATTAAAAAATCATTAGATTTCAAAGAAGATTCATATTTTTATAATAATCATAGGTTTCTTTGTTGTTTTACATCGATAATTGGTATCTTCAAACAAAAATCATTATAATTTGAACAAGATTTATAGAATTTTTTAACAACTTTGTGTTTTTCCTGAAAAATTGATATTTTTGATAAAAAAATTATTTTCCAAACGTATATTTCATCTATATATATATATATTTCTCCAGAAATCGGATATAAACCAAAATCATTAAATTTAGAAGACGATTGACACTTTTGAATAATTTCTTTTTGTGATGTGCTAGTGTTTTTCATAGAAAATTGATACTTTTAATAAAAAAATAATTTATTCATCAGATTATCATTCAGAATTATTCAGTGCACCATTGTTGTACAATGTTTTGTTTTGTTGTCGTTTTATACCGTAAATCGGGACTTTTAATGAAAAATCATTGGATTTCAATTTTTGAACAATTTTAGGTTAAGCTCATGTTTATCACCGTAATTCGGTATAGATTTCAAAAAATAGTTTTGATTTGAAATAATTTTAAGTTATGCTAACATTTTTCACTGGAATTCGGATATTTTGAACAAAAAATATTAGGTTTGAAAGAAGATTTTCAATCTTAAATTTTTTTTCTTATGTTGTATTGTGGTGATGTTCATTGCCTAAAATTGCTGTTGTTGATAAAAACTCATAAGATTTAAAAGAACATTAAAAATATTTGAACAATAATAAGTTACTTTAAACAAAAATCATTAAGATTCCAAAATAAAACTTACAATTTTGAACAACTTAAGGTTACGTTATAGTTTTTTGTCGTATATTGGTATTTGCAAACAAAAATTCAACGGTTTGATTGTCTATATATCGTACGAAAATATTATATATTAATTCTGAAGTTGTGGTATCAATTTTCATCAATCATCAGAAATATTGTCCTTCTATGAAATCCAAAAATGTTGTACTGATTTCAATTTCATATTTTATTTTAAAATTGCGCGAGACAATAGAAAAGTTGTCGCGCGCGTAGCGCGCGTGTTTGTTTTCTAGTAGATTTAAATTATTTTAAATATTTTTGTATGCAATTCTGAAGAATTGGAGAAGTTCTTGGAAATCTAGAAGACGAAAAGCGACCTGATGACACACATCGCACGCAACCACTTTGTCCGAATCTGAAAAAAGCAGCCTTAAGAAATTGAAACCGTGACAATTTCAAAATCCGGGCGGATCACAAGCGGATCCATCTGCAAAGGATGGTGCCTATGGATGAATTCATATATGACGTAGGTAAGAAAACGGTGGTAAACCATCCTCCTGGTTTAGGGTGTTTACCCTCGAAAAATCACCGTTTCCAAGGTGCGCGGAAATCGACTGAATACCAATTCGAAATCCGTGACGGTCCCGGGCATCGCTGCTGCTATTCAATTTCCACCGAATCAAATCCGAGTTCAACCATCATCTGCTCTTCTCTAAATGCGCGAGTTCAGGTTCACCAAATTTTTAGAAGTGGCGTTCAGTTTGTAAAGGGTCTTTGAATTTCTCAAAAGACCTTCCTCGTACTTGGAAATAAAATGCTTGAAGAATAGCTGGGAACATTTTTGATTTTTTATTGGGCGAGAAAATTTTGATTTTTCAATGGACTTTCCTATTGGAAAGTAAAATAGTTAAAGGACGGGGAGGTACTTTCCTTTTTTTAAGTGCCGAAGAAAACTCTGATTTTTCAAAGGAACCGAAAGAACTCAAGTATTTGGAAATAAAGTAGTTGAAAAATTGGAGATATTTTTGCTATTTTATTGGCGGAGATAAAGGCTAGGTTCTTAGTAACAAAGAATCTGAGGACATTTTGAAGTGGATGGGTTTTGTACGTCATTTTTGGGGTTTGTTAGATTTATATTCAATTTCGATTTCCTTTCATGAAGGCTTATTAGGGACATCACGCATGTTTCAAAATTTTTTAAATTAGAATTTATTACTCTTTCTAGACTTCTTTCTGATGGTCAGAACAGAGAAAGGAATTCTTTATTTTCTTCAAATTTAAAAAGACTAGTTTAAATTTTAAAATTAAGATAGAACAGAAATCCATTTTATCATGAATAATTTTATGCAAAATGAGCATGAAAAAGATTCAAAATTAAAAAATAGACTTCTAGATCACCTCACTTTTCGGCTCATTAGAGACAAAAATAACCAATTGAAAAAAGAGGGAGAAAAGGAGAAAAAGTCAACCAAAAATACCAACCTCTCACTTTTTCTTTAAAGTTTGGCTTGAAGGCTTTCTAAATTTCATTTTGTATAGATCCATTTGTCCAAATCGAATTACAAAAGTAATTCCTTCAATAATATAAAAATTAGTTATCAGATTGCACTCAAGAAAGCAGTATAAAACTCTCAATTCAAAAATAATCAAGGAACCCTTTTTTCTCATAAATCAAGGATTTACAAAATCCTAAAGCCGCGAGAACTTTAATAAATAATTAATTCTATGATACCAATACCAGGAATCTAAAAATCCCACTTTTACACTCTCATATATTTTCTCACTTTGTGTATTTTCCAGCCCCTCTTTAGAATAAGATGAACATGAAAGATGCAAGCCGTTGAGGAAGGCTCATAAAAATATTATTTTTTCTTGATTCATTTGGACTCGAGGCCGCAATAAAGTTGCATAAGAGAGGCCCCTGAATCTGAATGATATACTATGAGGCCGTGCATAAATTAAGTAAAGTTTTTTACTGAAATTTTGAACCACGTGCACCCCTTTGTTAGGTGCATTTTTTTAAGGGTCAAACAAAAATTGTGTAAGACGATTTGGGAGGAGGGGGTTGCTAGGATCTTACTGTTCTTTATGAATTAGCAAAGAGTTCAACTTTCAACCAAGTAGATTAATTTTCAAACAAAAATGATGAATTCTCAATAAATAATTGAATAATTAACTAAAGCAATTGTTAAGAGGAAAATTAGAGACACAATATTAACAAGAAAATTTGTGCAAAGAGTTATTTTTGAACAAAAGAGCTCAAACATATTGTGAATCTAAAAATGAAATGAATAAGAAATAAAAGAGACTCATTTTCATCAAAACAGTTGGATTTTTAACCAAAGAAGATGTAATTTCTACAAAGAGAGATGAATTTTCAAAATCAAAAAGACGCATTTTCAATAAGAGTTGAATTTATAACCAAGAGAGATTTTTTCAGTGAATGAAGAAAAAAATGTCACCCGAAATGTTGAATTTTCAAGGAAAAAAGGCGAGAATTCTAAAAACAGTTGAATTTTCGAACAAGAAGATTAATTGTCTACTAAAAAAGACGAACTCTCAAGAAAATAATTACGTACATTTTTAACCAAAAAGTTGAATTTTCAACCAAGAAGATCAATTTTCTACCAAAAGTTACAAATTTTCAACAAAATACATACATTTTAAACCATACTAGAGGCTCATACGCGCGCTCCGCGCGCGAACAATTTATTTACATGTAATTATTTTATTTGGAAATGAAGTTCAATAAAATACCATTACATTAATTTTTACTTCAATAATTTTGATTTGTACACGGCTTCGCATGGATACCTTCTCACGATGCAGAATAAATAATTGTGCAACTCTAAACATTTTCATGCAACTTCGGAAAAAAACTTATAAAATGTCGGCGCGTACAAATTTTCATAGAAATACACAGTAAATGATCTCGACTCGAGAAGAGTCCAGATGTCAAGCCATTTCGAGCGTGCATAGCACTCGGATGGATGACCATCTGCGACGTATACGACCGAGTTGTGTATTCGCTGCGTTTTAACCTCGGTTTCAATTCATGTCGAGCAGGAGGTTTGACGGCAGGGTTTCTTCGATAAATTGCCAAACTCTTAATTTGTTCATGAAAATATTTTAAATAATTAATAAATCTTGGAAATTTGAAGAGCATAATAGAAAGAAGTCATCGGAACTATATTCTTAGTTATTTCTGTAAAAAATTCACCCTATTCGTTGAAAAATAGCCAAATTCTTATTTTTTCATCAAATTTGTTTAAATAATTAATCATTCTTGTAAATTTACAAAACAACATAGAAAAGAGCATCGGAAAGACAATCTTAGTTGACTCCGGAAACAAATCTTGTCTATTCCTTGACAAATGCCCAAACTCTGAATATGCTTATGAACATTGTTTAAATAATTAATAATTATTGTAAATGTGCAAAGTATCGTAGAAAATAGTTATTGAAAATACATTCTTTGTCCATTCTGGAAACAAATTGGGCCTATTCTTTCAGAAATAGCCAAACTCTTAATTTTTTAATGAAAATTGTTTAAATAATTAATAAATCTTGTAAATTTGCAAAACAATACAGAAAAAAGGCATCTGAAATATATTCTTATTTAATTCTGTTAAAATTGAGCCTGCTCCTTGAAAAACAGCCAAACTCTGAATATGTTTATACAAATTGTTTGAATAAATAGTAATTATTGTAAATTTGCAAAGTACCGTAGAAAAGAGTTATTGAAAATAAATTCTTGGTGATCCCGTAAACAAACTGAGCCCATTCATTGAAAAATGGCTGAACTCTTAATTTGTTGAAATATTTAATAATTATTGTAAATTTGCAAAGCATCATAGAAAAAGTCATCGGAAAGATATTCTTGGTTAATTCTGCAAAAAAATTGAGCCTATTCGTTGAAAAATAGCCAAATTCTGAATTTTGTATGAAAATTGTTAAAATTGTTAAAAATTACTGTAAATTTACAAAGCAACATAGAAAAGAGTCATCGGAAAGATATTCTTAGTTGACCCCGTAAACAAATTGTGCCTATTCTTTGAAAAATAGCCAAAATCTGAATATGTTTATGAAAATTGTCGAAATAATTCTTGTATATTTGCAAAGTACGTAGAAAATGGTTATTCGATTCACATTCTTTCTTGATACCCTGAACTTATTTATCCTATTCATTGAGAAAAGGCCAAGCTCACAATTTGTTTATGAAAATTGTTTAAGTAATTAATAATTCTTGGAAATTTGCAAAGCATCATACAAAAAAGTCATCGGAAAGACTTTGCATAGCATTATAGAAAAAAAGTAATCGGAAAGATATTCTTGGTTAATTCTATAAAAAAATTTAACCTATTCGTTGAAAATAGCAAAAATCTGAATTTGTAATGAAACATAGAAAAAGAGTCTTCGGAAAGACATACTTAATGGACTCCGTAAACAAATTGTGCCTATTCCTTGAAAAATAGCTAAACTCTGGATATTTTGATAAACATGTTTAAATAATTAATAATTATTGTAAATTTTCAAAGTACTGAATATAAATAGGAAAGAGTTATCCGAAAAACGTTTGTTGAAAAATGGCCAAAGTCTTAATTTGTTTATCAACATTGTCTAAATAATAATTCTTATCTAATTTTTTAAAAAATTGAGCCTATTCGTTGAAAAATAGCCAAACTCTAAATTTTGTAATCGAAATTGTTCAAATAATTAATAATTGTTGTAAATTTACAAAACATAGTAAAAAGTCATCGGAAAGACAATCTCAGTTGACTCTGTAAACAAATTGTTCTGAATGTGTCTATGACAATTGTTTAAATAATTGATAATTATTATAAATTTTTAAAGTATCATAGGAAATAGGTATTTAAAAAACATGCTTAATTAATTACGCAAAGAAATTGAGCCTATTTTTTAAAAAATAGCCAAACTCTTGATTTGTTTATCAAAATTGTTTAAATAATGATTCATTCTTTGAAATTTGCAGAGCATTATAGCAAAACGTCACTGGAAAGATATTCTTACTTAATTCTATTAAAAATGGAGCCTATTCGTTACAAAATAACCAAAATCTCATTTTTTAATTGAAATTGTTTAAATTATTAATAATTATTGTGAATTTACGAAGCGACATAGAAAAGTGTCATCAGAAATACATTCGTAGTTACTTTGCAAACAAACTGTACCTATTTCTTGAAAAATAGCCAAACTATGAATTTGTTTGTGAAAATTGTTTAAATAATTAATAATTCTTGGGAATATATCAAGCATAGAAAAAAGTTACCGGAAAGATATTCTTAGTTGACTCCATTTTCTTTAAAGATAAATAAGCCAAGGGTAAACCCCTTTTTAAAATTTTCTAAACTTCTATAAATTCCAAAAATAATTTAAATTTTAATGTTTTCTCATAAAAATATGACAGATGAATTCATATTTTCAATTGTTTAAGATTGCAATAATAGTTAAAATTGGAAGGAAGCTATATTCTTTGAAAATGTAACTGAAAGTTAAATAAAATAAAATTATAAACGTTCATAATTTTTTATTGTTAGTTAAAATTATAAGGATGTAATCGTCTTTTAAAATATAAATGAAAGTAAAATAAAAGAAATTTCTAAATGTTCATAATTTATATTGTTTATTATTCTAATAGAAAAAAAATTTCGAAAAAAAGTAAGGCTTTATAATTTTAAAAAGAAATATTAAAAAATGAGCCAAAATATTAATTAAAATTTGTAATTTTGTCTTTAAAAATAATTAGCCCAGAGTGGAATCATTTTGATTTGCTTAAGATTTCTAAATTGTTTAAATTTAAAAAAAAGTCATAGACGTCGAAAATGCAACTAAAATAAACATAAAATGAATTGCTAAATATTCATAATTTTCCATTATTTATAATTATAATGAAAAAATTTCAACTTGTAGTTGAAATTATAAATTTTTTTAAAACTTGCTTCAAAGCTATCTAAATTTTTAAAAAATTGAAAAAAAAAACACAGAATGAATTCATTAAAATGCTTTAATATTACAGCACAAAAAAATGAGGGGAAAGTATATTGCATGTGAAAAATTATTTCAAAAAATCTTTAAAAAGCACAATAGCATTGTATTGAAGAGATTATTAATGTTCTGGAAGCAATTAACAAAAAGAATGAAGACTGAAATTAATGAAAACTTTTACAATTATTAAAATTTGTACTGGGTCTTTAATTCTCATTAGATATATTGTGCATATATTTTCTTCTAAAAGTGAATTTGTTTAAAATGTTCAAATGGTTTTGATTTTAATATTATAGTTCAGATAGAAAAGTTGTGCTTATTATTAAAAAGGTGATAGCTGCAACTATGTTTTAATGTAAGCTAAAAAATAGCCAAACTCTGAATTTGTTTATGAAAATTATTTGAATAATCAATAATTATTTTAAATTTACAAAGTACCGTAGGAAAGACTCATCGAAAAGGCATTCTAAGTTGATTCCGTAAACAAATTGAGCCTATTAGTTGAACAATGGCCAAACTAAAGATATTCTTAGATAATTATGTAAAAAAATTTGAGCCTATTCGTTGAAAAATAGCCAAATTCTGTATTTGTTTATGAAAATTGTTTAAATAATTAATGATTCTTGTACATTTGCAAAGTATAATATCAAACAGTCACCTGCAAAGCATTCTTAGTTGATTTCGTTAAAAAAAAATTAAGCCTTTTCGTTGAAAAATAACCAAACTCTGAATTTTCTCACAAAAATTGTTTAAATAAATAAATCATAATTCTTTGGAATTTGTAAATTACTATAGAAAAGAGTCATCGCAAACATATTATCATTTAAATCTGTAAAAGAATTTAGCCTATTCATTGAAAAACAAAATTCATTATAAAAAAATCTTAGTTTGAAATAATTAATAATTCTTGTGAATTTGCGAAACATTATGAAAAAAACTCATCGAAAAGACATTCTTAGTTGATTTCGTTAAAAAAAATTAAGCCTATTCGTTGTAAAATAGGAAACTCTGAATTTCCTTACAAAAATTGTTTAAATAAATCATAATTACTGGGAATTTCTAAAGCACTATAGAAAAGAGTCACCGCAAAGACATTCTCAGTTAATTTTGTAAAAACATTGAGACTATTCGTTGAAAAACAAAATTTATTATTAAAAGAATCTTAGTTTTAAATCAATAACTCTTGGGAATTTGCAAAACAACCATAAAAAAAATCATCTAAAAGACATTCTTAGTTGATTCCGTGAACAAATTAAGCCTATTCCTTGAAAAATAGAGAACTCTGAATTTCCTCACAAAAATTGTTTAAAATTTGAATTTGCAAAGCAACATATAAAAGAGTAATCGCAAAGATATTCTCAGTTAATTTTTTTTTTAGCATATTTTTTGAAAAATAGACAAACTATGAAATCTTGGGAATTTTCAAAGCACCATAGAAAAGAGTCATCGCAAAAATATTCTTAGATAATTTTTTTAACAAATTGAGCATATTTGTTGAAAAATAGACAAACTATAAACTCTTGGGAATTTTCAAAGCACCATAGAAAAGAGTCATCGCAAAGATATTCTTAGTTAATTTTTTTGTAATTGAGTCTATTTGTTGAAAAATAGAAAAGCTCTGAATTTGTTCATAAAAATTGTTTAAATAATTAATAATGCTTCCAAATGTGCTAAGTTTCATATCAAACAGTCACCGCAAAAGCATTCTTAGTTTATTCCGTTAAAAGAAGCTAAGCCTGTTCGTTGATAAATAACAAAACTTTGAATTTTTTTTTAATTGCCAAAAAAAACTTGATGCACTAAACTAATTGATCCTATTCGTTGAAAAATGGCCAAGTTCTTGATTTCTTCATGAAGATTGTTTAAATAATTAATAATTCTTAGAAATTTACAAAGCATCATATAAAAAAAATCATCGGAATGATATTCGTAGTTAATTCTGTAAAAAATGTAGCCTATTCGTTAAAACATAGACAAATTATAAATTTTCAATGAAAATGGTTTAAAACATTATTAATTGTTGCAAATTTACAAAGCAACATCGAAAAGAGTCATCAGAAAGACTTTCAATGTCATCATAGAAAAAAGTAATCCGAAAGATATTCTTGGTTAATTCTATAAAAAAATTTAGCCTATTCGTTGAAAATAGCCAAAATCTGAATTTGTAAAGAAACATAGAAAAAGAGTCTTCTGAAAGACATACTTTTTGACTCCGTAAACAAATTGTGCCTATTCCTTGAAAAATAGCCAAGCTCTGGTTATGTTGATGAACATTGTCTAAATAATTAATAATTCTTGTAAATTTTCAAAGCATCGTACATAGGAAAGAGTGATTTGAAAAACATTTTTTATTGATTCCGTAAAAAAATTGAACCTATTCGTTGAAAAATGGTCCAACTCTTCATTTGTTTATCAACAGTGTTCAGATAATAATTAATTCTTTGAAATTTGCAGAGCATTATATAAAAAAAAGTCATCGGAAAGATATTCTGACCTAATTCTGTAAACAATTGAGCCTATTCGTTTAAAAATAGTCAAACTGTTAATTTCTTAATCGAAATTGTGTAAATAATTAATAATTCTTGTACATTTATAAAGCAAAATAGAAAAGAGTAATCAGAAAGATATTCTTAGTTAATTCTGTGAAAAAATGTAGCCTATTCGTTGACAAATAGCTGAAATCTGAATTTGTTTATGAATATTGTTCAAATAATTATTAATTATTGTATATTTGCAAAGTATCGCAGAAAATAGTTATTGGAAATACATTCTTTGTTGATTATGGAAACAAATTGGGCCTATTATTTCAGAAATAGTCAAACTCTTAATTTTTTGATAAAAATTGTTCAAATAATTAATAAATCTTGTAAATTTGAGGAACAATATAGAAAAAAGTCATCTGAAATATATTCTTATTTAATTCTGTTAAAATTAAGCCTACTCCTTGAAAAATAGCCAAACTCTGAATATGTTCATAAAAATTGTTTGATTAATAATAATTATTGTAAATTTGCGAAGTACCGTATAAAAGAGTTATTGGAAATACATTCTTGGTGATCCCGTAAATAAACTGAGCCCATTCATTTAAAAATGGCCGAATTCTTAATTTGTTGAAATAATTAATAATTATTGTAAATTTGCAAAGCATGATAGAAAAAGTCATCAGAAAGATATTCTTAGTTAATTCTGCAAAAAGTTGAGCCTATTCGTTGAAAAATAGCCAAACTCTGAATATGTTTATGAAAATTCATGAAATAATTAATAATTATTGTATATTTGAAAAGTATCGTAGAAAGTAGTTATTCGAATTACATTCTTTCTTCATACCCTGAACTAATTTATCCTATTCGTTGAAAAAAGACCAAGCTCATAATTTGTTTATGAAAATTGTTTAAATAATTTATAATTCTTGGAAATTGGCAAAGCATCATACAAAAAAGTCATCGGAAAGATATTCTTGGTTAATTCTATACAAAAATTTAGCCTATTCGTTGAAAATAGCCAAAATATGAATTTGTGAAGCAACCTAGAAAAAGAGTCTTCGGAAAGACATACTTTTTGACTCCGTGAACAAATTGTGCCTATTCCTCGAAGAATAGCTAAATTCTGGATATGTTGATAAACATGTTTAAATAATTAATAATTACTGTAAATTTTCAATGTATCATACATAGGAAAGAGTTATTTGAAAATGTTTTTTATTGATTCCGTAAACAAATTGAGCCTACTCGTTGAAAAATTGTCAAACTCTTAATTTCTTTATCAACATTGTTTAAATAATAATTAATTCTTTGAAACTTGTAGAGCATTATAGAAAAATGTCACCGGAAAGATATTCTTATCTAATTC
>CAKNYM010028915.1:0-16859 GCA_932195095.1 Andricus curvator | reverse complement strand
CTTTCTTGGATAATAATGCGACTGCTTGTTTGAAAATTCAACAATTTGGTTAAAAAGTGATCTTTTTGGTTGAAAATTCAATTGTTTTGTTGAAAAGTTGTCTTTTTTGGTGTAAATTCAACTGTTTTCGTAGAAAATTGACTTTTTAAATAAAATTCATATTTCGGTATTGAAAAATCAACTGAAATCTTTTTTGGATGAAAATTCAACTTAAAATTTTTTTTTTTTAATTCAAAACTCCATCTATTTTAGTAGAAATTGCATCTTTCTTGTATAAAAATCCGACTGCTTGTTTGAAAATTTAACAATTTTGTGAAAAAGTAATCCTTTTTAGTTGAAAATTCAACTGTTTTGTTGAAAATTCGTCTTTTTATTTTTAATTAAAAAATTCATCTACTTTAGTAAAAATTGCATCTTGGATAAAAATGTAACTGTTTGGTTGAAAATTCAACAATTTTGTTAAAAAGTCACCCCCTTTGGTTGAAAATTCAACTATTTTTTAGAAAATTTACTTTTTGAATAAAATCCATATTTTGGTGTTGAATGGTCAACTAAAATATTTTTTGGATGAAAATTCAACAATTTTTGTTGTTGAAAATTTGTCTTTTTTATTTAAAAATTCATCTGTTTTAGTAAAAATTTAATCTTTCTTGGACCAAAATGCAACTGTTGAAAATTAATCTTATTTGCGTGAGGATTCAACAATTTTTTTTCAAAATTTTGGTGAACCACTTTGTTAAGAAATCATTTTTTTGTTGAAGATTCATATTTTTAGTTGAAAATTCATCTCTTTGGTTGAAAGTTTAACTATTTTGTTAAAAATTGATCTTTTTTAACTGAAAATTCTACTGCTTGGGTAAAAGTTGAACTACTTTATTGAACTTTTTTTTTTGCATGAAGGTTTATCTCTTTGGTTGAAACTTTAACTATTTTGTTGAAAATTAATTTTTTTGCTTAAAATTTATATTTTCTGTATGAAAATTCAATTTTTGTACAGAAGCTTCATCTTTTGGCTTGAAGGTTCAACAATTTAGATGAAATTTGTTTTCTTTCATGACTGAAAAATCATTATTTGTTGCAAATTCGTCTTTTTGTTTTTAAGAATAATTTTTTTAAAATGAAATTTCATCCTTTTTGGTCGAAATATCACTATTACACTTTATTGTCAAGAATTGAATCTCTCCGGATCAAAAGGGGATGCGCGTGAATTTAGCCTGCCTGAGAAGTATTGTCCTGAAAGTCAATTTTTAAAATCGTACGAATTTAAATTTTAAGACATGATTCTTGTAGAGAATTTTAACGCACATATTTTTCCCCCTTCCCCTTGCAAAAATTTGTATGTTTCATAGTTTTTGAATAAATTGGTAAAAAGTCGATTTTTTAAAACAATAAATTTCAGCCTTTTTTCACTTCAACTCGCGCTCACTTAGCTAATTTTCAGAATGTTTAGATTTTATTAACACTAAATTACGTGTTAAAGTCTTCTAAAACTACTTGAGAAAGAAAAACGTAAATATTTTGATAAACAAAAAAGATGTTAATTTTTATTTAAGACTTTGTAAAAATCATGAATTTCAACCTTCAAGCACTTCGTTTATCGAGCGAATTTCAAGCAACGAAAAACTTCCAGCGACAAAGTTGTTGATTAGGGCTCAAAGAAGTTTTCTGGAAAGTTTTAGAAAAAAATTATGAATGTTTTAAATTGCAAGCGGAAATCTTGACGCTGCTGCCCTATACCAAAACAAAAATAATAACCGTTTGTAGTTTTCTTCTAAAATATACGGATATATATAAAGGAATGAACCAGTAAATGAATTATTTAAGCCCTAAAGTAAAAGAATTGTTCGAGATGTATTTTTTAAAAGTAACAACTCAGAGCCCAGATGCCGAAGAAACTAAAGGTAGTGACAAAAATGATTAAAAGTAGTTTGAAATAAAGAGTAATTTAAATAATTTATTGTTCAAAATGTCTAATAAATCAATTATTTCAATTTCTCTCTTTTGGTGGGACCGACGTTACAATTAGACTCTTCACCATACGACGAATCACTACTTAACTTGGACATGATTTCGACTCGCAAAATAAATTTCGGGCATAAAGGTGGTAGTTGGATGTACAATCTAAACAATGAATAATACAAACAATAAAATAGCCTCGGAATGGACTGAAACTTCCCGAGTCAAAATATAGACCCTCTTTGAAACCTCTAAACCCTCTGATCATGGAGGCTTTAAGAGGAGCTAAAGAGGTTCTATTCCATTATAATTTAAGCCCTCTTTAGCCCCTCAGAAGCTGCAGTTATTTCCATTTCTGCATACCTAGAGGTTCAAAAGAGGGTGTAATGAGAACCTCGTTAGAGCCTCGTAGACCCTCCATTCAGAGCTCCTCCCTATTCTGTTGCGCATGCGTCGTGGAGTTCGCGCTTATTTTAAATGGGGAAAAATTCAATAAAAATATTATAATATTATATTTACTTTCTTTATTAGTATTTATATATATCTTCATACGAATGAAAACACAGTACAGTGTACAAAAAAGTTTGCAGTTAAAGCGGAGTGAAACATTGATACCAATTTATTCTATTCGAATCCAGCATTCTGCTCGAGTCGTATGTATCTTGTTGATAAGCAGGAATCCCAGAAGAATTTTCTGTTCAAAAATTAATATTTTTTGATTATTGTTTGATTGACTTGACACAAGGTGGCCGTTTTAACAGAGAAAAAAATTCCTGGTCTTTTCCCGGTTCGGAAATTAAAACATTCAAATTTGAACTCTTTTGAATTTTAAACTTTAAAAATTAAAACTTAAAAATTTGTTAATTTAAAAGCTCAATAATTTACACGTACACAATGGAAGCTTTTAACTTTTATAAATTGTACGGTTTCAAGATTCAAAAAAATATAAATCCGCGCTATCGTTTCAAATGCTCTAAATTGAAAAATGAATCAACAGTAGAAACATTAAAAATTGAAAGATTACAAGATTTTTTTAAAATTAAACACCTTTTCAATTAGAAGTTAGATTATTTTAATTTTGAGTCGTAACAAATTAATAATTTTTCAGTTACTACTTAAACACTAACATTTTTTTTGAATTTTTACAAAACTTCTAAATATCTTTTTTAATGATTTGAATTTTTCCCAAAACTTTCAATAAATCCTGCAAAATTAAAAAATCTGCTTTAAAATCTTCCAGATTTTTTTTACAATTTTGCATATCTTGAAATCTTTTTAAATATTTCCTTGAAACTAATTTTGCACAATAAAAAAAGCTAAATATCTCTGATACTTACTTCATTTTCTTAAAGTAATAATAATTATTCAATTTCTACATTTGTTCGTTAAAATTTGTTTATTTTTAAGAAATATTCCTTTGAAATTAATTTCTCAAAATAAAAAGTCATTGAAAATTTTCACAGGAATCTTAAGAAAAATTTGTTATTATATTAAAACCCTTCGGAATCCTCAAAAAGCTTGAAAACTTCAATTTGAGATTTTCAAAAATATACGTTTTGTTTTAAATCTTGAAATCTTTTCAAATTTTAAAGTAAGTTTGAATCTTTTCAAAATTTGTAAAGAACTCCTCAGCTCACTCTAATTTTTTCTAAATCAATAATTGTTCAACTATGATATACATAAAAATTTAACACTTTCATTAACACAATTAAAGTTTAGAGAGTAGAACAATTATAATGACCATTGCAATGTTCAAAGTTTAGTTATCTGAAATTTTAGCGATTTAAGGCTCTGTGTTTCAAACAATTCGTTTTAAAATTGTCCAGTGTTAAATATTTCATTAAAAGCGTTCAATTCTGAATTTATTAACTTTGAATTACTTAAAAAATGAACATAGTTTAGAAACACCATCTCATTTAATACCAGAGGGTCAATACAACTCCCCATCATGAATTGAATAGTTTAGAAAGTTTCAATCGGACATTTTAATTTGTTTAATTACTAAGGGTTTCGAATTGAAACAGAGTTCAAAAATTTAAGTTGAAATCTGTAAATTGTTTAATTTTGAATAGAATCAGAATTGTCCTAAAAAATTAATAAATTATTGTTCAATTTCAAATTCTTGAAGTGCAGTTCAAATTTAAAAATCATTAATTAATTTATATTCACAGTTCATCAACTTAAAGCGTTTGTTGTCAATACATTGCAATTTCAAACGCTATTCATTTTTTATTGTTCGAGTCTTCAAAACTGCATTTTAAATTGGTTTCCCGATCCAGCGGCCACCCTGCTAATAATAATAGTAAGAAAAATAAAAACAAATTTATATTCACCTGTTTCCAATTGATGCTGATAATGAACAACATTGTTAGTGCAATGATGGTCTGGTGCGTTAGATTTCGATGGTATATCTCTCCTCGTATCTCCGTCAGTCTCGACCGCATAAGCTCTTTGTGAATCCCAGATAGTCCGTTCCGAAGTTGTAACCTTCTCAGCCTCTGGAGATTCATTGGCCCCTGTCGTGCTTCCATTATGACTCGTCTCTTCTTTCTCGCATATATTATTATCTGTAATTATAGTGCATTCCGTAAGTAACACGTATTGTTTTATGGACTTAATTGAATGATCATTTTAAATAATTAAAAAATTCACACCTGAATTCAATTTTCTCGCGTTATAGCAAGAAGATGCTTTCGACGACTGATACCTTCGCTTATTAGAAGCAAATTTATTTATGAAGTCAATAAATTCCGTTTGAAGCACGTTTTTTGAAATTTGGCAAGCCCATTCTGCAATTGGAAAATTTAAATAAGCAAGATAAATTTTAGTAGTCCTAAAAGAAAAATGTAAATAACTTACGAAATAATCCTCTGAATAAAATAGGATTGATAGGTGGTCGCTGTCCACGTTTTCCTCTGGCGGAATAATTTGAAATGGTTTGCCCATAAACTTCTAGTGAAACTTCACGCACAAGAAATCTCCATTTCTCGCGATCTTCCACAGCTTCACTTCGAACTTTGCTGTTGATATATGAAATAGTATTTCGTGGCAAATAAAACCCAGATTTTGGTGAGATTTCCTCCTGGAATAAAATGCAAGAAATTAGTACATATATAAGATAAACCTAGTGCCATTAAATAATTAATTATTGTACCATATTCGCTTCCGGTTGCAAATAGTGGGCCGGTAACTGAAAAAATAAAAAAAAATTATATGATTAGGCTGAAATTATCAAATAATGTTAAGCTCTGATTGAAGAAATTTCGCAATAAATTTTACCTCAAATGTCTTGCTACGCTTCTCATTTTTATGTGCCAATTTGTATGAATATTTCATTGCAGCTAGCATCATTTCTTGGAATGCAATATCCCTTTCGGTGACTATAACAAAATTCCATGTATAAATATATAGTCAGAATAAGGAATGGAATAAATATAAGAGGACTAACCTTTAACAGGAATAGTTGCTGCCATAGCTTTGATGGCACCATCCCAATTCTTGTCATTTGATGCCTCATCCTCTGACAAATGGCAATCGTCCACTTCATCCGTGATGATATTGCTGGAAGCAGCAATATCTGGACAGGGTTGCGAGAGAGCTGCCTTTGGAATTCCTGCACCTGTAGACGTTGCAGAGCGTAGCGGTCTCTGCATGCTCGATGCATTTGTTGGAGTTGTAAGAGGCCAATTTCCCTTCGACGTCGACATCCGATTCATTAAGTTGACTGGAATTGTCCTTTGTTTAGTCGAATTTGGTGAAATTGGTAATTGCTCGGCATGCACGTTCAATCCATTCTTTGAAGTTGAAGGCTGAAAAACGTCATGCTCTGACGACATCTGATGTGGCATGTTGACTGTAATTTCCGAGGAATTGATGTTTGTATTTGAACTATTTGAAGCTGCAGACCAACAACATTGTTGTTTCTCCGATGGACCCTGACACTGAGGTACAATTGACGACATATTTTTCATCGCCACTTCAAACTGTCTTTTGTTGGATTTGATGACATTTTTCTTCAACTTATTTTTTTGGTCCAGAATTTGTTTTTGCTCAATAGCATCTTTAGAGAAAACTTTGGTAGAAGGATCTAAGATTTCTCCTGCTTCTGACACCAGTAGTTTATCAAGTGCACTTGCATCATCTGAAATTATATGTGGGCAAATCTTAAAACAGAAGCTCTGAAGATTGAAAAAATTCAAGTTAAAAATTTCAAAATTGGAATTTGAGAAATGGAATCATTGAAAATTCAAAGGAATTGAAATGGCATTATTTCCCGTTAAAAGCGTTCGAAAGAAATATTCTTACAAACTTTTGTAAAATCAAAAATAAAGAATTTTCAGCAAAATAATGAAATTTTCAATCAAATAGCAGAATTTTTAACTGGAAGAGATGAATTCCAGAAGATTAAGAAAATAATTGAAAAAAACGAATGTTCAACAAAGTAGTTGAATTTTCAACCAAAGAAATAACTTTTTAAGAAAATAATGGAATTTTCAAGAAAATAAATGATTTTTCAACAAAATAATAGACTTCTCGATTAAAAAAAATGAACTTTCAACCAAAAGAAGATGACTTCTTAAGAAGGAGATAAATCTTCAGGAAAATAATTAAATTTTCAATTAGATATTAGTATTTTTAACTAAAACAGATGAATTATAAAACAGAAATATCACAGTACACTTCTGAAGTAAAAAAGAATTAATTTTAAACTACAAAAGATATATTTGCATACAAAAGGTGAATTTTCAATTCAAAAAGAGGAATGTTCAACCAAGCAGTTGAATTTTCGACCAAAAAAAAAATAACTTTTTAAGAAAATAATAAAATTTTTAACCAAGTAGTAGAATTTTTAACCAAGAGAGACGAATCCTGATCGCAAAATGTAATAATAGACTTTTCGATTAAAAAGAATGACCTTTCAACCAAAAAATGATGGCTTGTTCAAAAAGAGTTGAATCTTCAGTAAAATAATTAAATTTTCAATCAACTATTAGAATTTTTAACAGAAGCATTCTGATCCCAAAATATAATAATCGACTTTTCGATCAAAAAGAATGACCTTTCAACCAAAAATGATGGCTTTTTAAAAAAGAGTTGAATCTTCAGTAAAATAATTAAATTTTCAATCAAATATTAGAATTTTTAACTGAAACAGAAGAATTCTGATCACTTTTGAGTTCCGAAGTAATCACGCCACAAATGATCCAAGTCAGTCGCGACTTTTTGAATACTTATGTTAGAGAATTTGAAGCTTTATATGGATTGCGTTTTTGTTCAATTAATATACATCAAATTTTGCATTTTCCTGATATTGTAGAAACACTTGGACCATTATGGCTGTACACTTGTTTTGAGTATGAAGATTTAAATGGTCAATTTCTGAGGCTCATTCATGGTACTAATCACATTGATAGCCAAATAGCAATTTCTCAAAATCAATTTATCTCAATGAAAAAGCTAATGGAGAATTTACCCAACGGTGAATTAAAAAATTTCTGTCAAAAGAAAAAACGCCAAGTAAAAATCAACGAGCAAATTTCAGAGCATTGTTACAGCGTTGGAGTTTACAAACTTGTTACAGAAATGCCAGAATTAATTCAAAGGGCATTGCAAGATTTTCCAATTTCAAGAAATTTCACAGTATGGCTTTTTTCAAGATTGTTAATAAATTGTAAATTATATGTAGCAGAGACTTATAAGCAGAACTTACAAACGCATTCATCTGCGGTACAATATTTTCATAATAATGAATTAAAATTGGGTATTATTAACTGCTTTCTGAAAGTTCATAATTGTAATTGTGAATTGCAAAACTGTCAATGTGGAAGGTCATATTTTGCAATTTTGCAAAGCGAACTTATCTGTCGCGATGTTTTTCAAGCTCAAGGTGACAGCTTTCAGCATAATAGTCAGTTCTTCCTACAAAAGTGTGATGTCTTCGAAAATGCAATCGCTATTCCAATTGAAAATATTACATCCATTTGTGTATTCATGAACGTAGATAATCAAGTGTATGTAGGGTTGCCCATCAACCAAAAAAGAGCTTGAATAAAAATATCCTGTCATTAGTATCTGTAGCATATATTTTCATTTTCCTCGTATATTAAAATGGTCTAATATTCCAAGAAATATCCTACAATATTGAATTATTTAAAATAAATTCAAACTTATATCTCTTTCTTATATACGTTAAGTTTAATATATTTAAGTTTATTATAGATATATGCATTTGAATTTTAATGAACTGTTTTTACCTGACGATTAATATGCAAAGTACGCGAAATTAATACTCATTTATATTAAAAATTTAACTTAATTCACACATTTAAATTATATTTCTATCCTCGCCCTGTGTATCTACTTCATATATCGCACATGAAGGGTTTTCTATCAGTGTGTATATTTAGAAATAGTCAAAAATTAATATACTGATACAACTATTATTATTATGAAACACATTTTCATTATTAAAGTTTAATTTATTATACATATATTGTTAAAATACTGCAGAGATCATAGATGTTTGAATGGAGAATTGATAAATATTTTCAAAATCATAAAAAGGGTCATAGAGGCTAAAACGAGGGTTTCGAAAATACATTGAAACTGATAAAGAGGGTCATAGAGGACCGAACGAGGGTTTCGAAAATACATTGAAAATCATGAAGAGGGCTAAAGAGGTTGAAAAGAGGGTTGAAGAGGTTCTACGAGAATCAAAAGAGGGTGTTGAGGGTCAAGGAGGTCCAAAAGAGGTTTCATTTACAGCTATAGAGGGTCAAAGGAGGGCCTATATTTCGACTCGGGTTTGATTGACGAAATGCATACACACGGTAAACGTAAAGGTCGAGTTTCAGGCGATGAATGGAGACTGGGTGTTTGGAATGCTAGAGTGAATGATCTTAAGGTGAGAGAGCTACGAAAAACTATGCACGTAAGGAAACTAGATATTTTATGTGTACCTGAGACGAAGAAAAAGGGTTGCGAATGTAGAAACGTAGAAAATGGGGTGTTGAAAGGCGGTTTTGAAATATGGTCAGGAGTAGATAGTGAATCACATGGTAGTCAAGGGGTCGCTTTGATTATGAATGAAAAAGCAAGACAGCATCTCAAAGATCATGATTTTGTATCTCCCAGATTGTTGTGGGCTAGAATGAAGGTAGCCTATAAACTAGCGACGGAAAAATAGATGGGGAGTTAGTTAGGCGCATAAATGAGGGTAAGAAGGTTATCGGTAAAGCATGGTCCATTCTCAGAAATAAAAACATATCAAAAAAAAGCTAAAATGGCCATACATAAAGTGAATGAGGCATGAAACAAAGACCTTGGATACTAATGGGCCCAAGTGGAGAACCACACATAACAATTTTGTGAGGCTCTTCACTTGGGGTGATCGCTAGAGAGATTGATCAGCAACCTGGGTCGGAGCAGTGTTGCGGAATGAACGTGTCATTTAAATAAATAACACGAGAATTCCAGATCAATCTAAAATATCTATACCCCCTAGCTTACATATTACTCTTTTCCTCATCGAGCAAGTCACGCCTACCCCGAAAGGGAAATGACTTAATGGTATAATAATAATAATAATAATAATATCTTAAGTATTATTTTGGTATCCGATTTAACTTTCACATCCGCTGCAACACGTTCGTAGCCGAGGAGGCACGTGCATAGGGCAGCGTCAGGATTGCCGCTTGCAAATTAAAACATTCATATTGATCAGATTGAGCCAAAACTCTCCAGAAAACTTCGTTGAACCTCAATCAACATCTTTGTCACTGGAAGTTTTCCGTTGCTTGAAATTCGCTCCATAAACGAAGCGCTTGAAGGTTGAAATTCATGATTTTTACAAAGTCTCAAACAAAAATTAACTTCTTTTTTGTTTATCAAATGATTTACATTTTTCTTTCTCAAATAATTTTAGAAGACTTTAACACGTAATTTCGTGTTAATAAGATCTAAAAATTCTGAAAATTAGCTAAGTGAGCGCGAGTTGAAGAGAAAAAAGATTGAAATTGATTCTTTTCAAAAAATCTACTTTTTACCAATTTATTCAAAAACTATAAAACATAAAAATTTTTTCAAAAGGAAAAAAAGATGCGCCTTAAAATTCTCTACAAGAATCAGGTCTTAAAATTAAAATTCATACGATTTTCAAAATTGACTTTCAGGACAATATTTCTCAGGCTGAATACACGCGCGTATCGCCTTTGGTCCGGAGAGGTTCAATTCATCTTTTTAGGTTGAAAAATCAATTTTTTTGTTGAAAATTTAATTAATTTGTTGAAAATTTAAGTATTTTGTTAAAAAATCATCTTTTATGGTAGAAAAGTCTTGTTTTGTGTTTAAAATAAATAAATGAATTGTTTTTGAAAGGTTTTAAATTTTTTCTGAAATATTGTTTTATTCTGTTTATAAAAGATCCTATGTTAAAAATATTACAAGATTAAAATGTTGCTATTTGAATGTTAATGGTCAGGGAAAATGAAAAATTGATCAAGAAAAAATCAGGAAATTTTGAAAATTAAGTTTTCGGTCACCCTGCCTAATTCTACCAACAGTAACTAGCAAAACAACAAAATTCAATCCATCTTCATGTCTCTTTTATACTGTGTTTGACAAAGTGAAACATAACTTCAAATTTAATTAACAATGGATATTTTTATATGTATGAGAATCAGCCTTCAAGCTTGATATCTATCAAATCTCATACAATTTTACATAAACCTACATTATATTATTGTTAAGTGCACTCACTTTATTGAAATTTCATCATTTAAAAAAGTAAATAAAATGATTCATAAATGAACAATAAATACCTTATAACTGTATTGGGGCCGAAATTAGTCCTAAAGGCATACATTTCTCAATTTATTGTCTTTGAAAGCTATATACATCTTTCGTAAATATTATATATGTATAAGTCTTTCCCTGTAAAGCATGTATTATCTTAAATACAAAACATTTCCATTAGTTTCCCGTCCTATATTCTGGAAACCATAAATTACGTACAGAAGGGGGGGGGGTAGAAATATTTTGTAACGTTTCTTTACAGGGAGCAGGAGGTTCTTAAAGAGGGCCTATAATCTGTTACGTAATTTAAGTATGGCCCCTAACAACTATATTAAATTTCAGGGTGGATCAGCTGAAACACTATACAACTCAGTGCATTCAGTAATATTCAATTTACCAGATAACTTTAACCTTTACCCAGCTCATGATTATAATGGGAGAACAGTGACTACAGTGGCCGAGGAAAAAAAATATAATCCTCGATTAAACAAATCCCTGGAGGAATTTGTAGAAATGATGAACAACCTAAATCTGCCTTATCCGAAGATGATTGGTAAGTTCTTTTTTAGAAAATGTCTCATCCAATACTTTTGAACAGAAGACTGTCAAAAAGACTTGAATTTATTTTGCAATTGTACATATCGATGCCATTTCGTACATTGCTATTTTCTTCAGTCAATAGTGTTTCAAGCGGTTCAATATTTGTATTTGATTTATTATTTCAGATAAAGCCGTACCTGCCAATAAAGTTTGTGGATTGTTTGAAGTCGACAAGCGAAAGAAAATGTAAGCAAACCGCGAAATTTATTTTCCTTTATCGATCAAATTAATTAATTTTTTTTCGTCATAGGATTGGAATATTCCCTTACGAAAAGACCCAATGTAGGAAAATAATTAGTGGTATATTGGGAAAATGTTACTATTAATACCTAACTTTTTTCCAATATATCTTTACTGCAGTTTCCTTTCTTAAGGGTTTTAATTACCATACAAAGGGTAATTTTGAAAGTTTGTTTCGGTTCATATCATTTAAAATACTCACGTCGAGATTTTTTATTTTGAAGCAAAAGTTGTAAATATGTATATTTTCTTATTAGCATGATCCTTATCACAATCTTGTAAATAATGTTAGTCGGAATTATATTTTTTATATACATTATATATTTTTTGTAATAAAATCACCTTCTTGGAATAATGGATATTCTACTTGATGCATATTAATTACTGAGCTCATATTTTTAAAATCTTTGACAACAATTTTAGCAGATATTTTTATTTCATAATTTGATTTATTATGTCAAATATGCCGCGATTGGATATGTGCGGCTGACAATTTTATTAATTTTTGTTTAAGATTGAGTAGATACATGAAGTTTGTTTTGAGTGTCGTCTCAGTCTAAATAATCGTTCTTTGATTATTATGTCATTAGCTTTGCGATTTTAATGTCGATACCCGATTTCCTCAATTTCAATTGTTTCCTCTCAGTTTTTAGCGTACCAAAAATTCAGGACGACTAGCCAAGCTTCTGAAAAATATTTGACTAGTCCTCCCGAATTTCGGGACGAGACACTTCGTACAAAAATTATCGGCGTTCGCCTGAAACAAAATGAAAAAATGATCCTATATATCCTGTTTCAATTATATTTATGCGCATCAATGTATCTTCATTTTTACTTTAGGGAGCGTCCATTAATTACGTAAGGTTTTTTATGGACGGAGGGGTCCAGAAAATCTTCCGAAACCTTAAATAATAGGGTTGGGGGGTTCCAAAGCTTTTCTTACATAAGTTTACTATTTCGAATTACTTTTTTTTAAATATGCTAATTATATAATTATTTATATTATTTCTTTTTTATAATGTAATATGTCGTATTACATAGTCCAATAAACATATAATCGAGTATATAAACCATTCCTTGACATCGATTCAAATTTTAAAAATCACTTATCCTTTAAAGTCAGTGGAAGTCCCTTAAAATCTCTCAAAATTGGTTAAAATCCTTGAAATTTCGTGAAATCTTTAAAATCAGGGGGAAACGTTCCGAATCTCTTAAATCCCTTACAATATAATAAAAAATTGTAATCCATTATAATCTTTTAAAAACCATTAAAATTGCTCAAAAAACCTTAAAATCCTTTATAATATTCAGAAAACCTTTAATTAAAATTCCGCTAAATCAATTGAAATCTTATGGAATCCTCTAAAATTCGCGGATATACTTTAGATTTTTTTTTTAATCTCTCAAAATGCCTTCAAATTCTTCTAAATATTTACGAATCTTTGTATATCTCTTTAAATCTGTTTGAGGCACGAAATCTCATTGATGTCCCCTGATATCCTCCAAAATTCGTGAAAATCCATCGATATCACATGAAATTCTTTGAAATCCCGTAAAATATTTTGAAATCTCTTAAAATCCCATTAAAAACTCTGAAAATCTTTGAAATCGCTTGAAATCTTCGAAATACCTTATAATCCTTTTTAAAATCCGCGAAAATCCCTTAAACTCTCTTGAAATCGGTAAAAATTCCTTGAAAATCCGGGAAGTATTTCGAAATCTTACGAGATTCCTTGAAAATTTTGAAATCCCTCTAAAATTTATTGAAATCTTTGAAATCCGTGGGAAGCTTTCTGAATCTTTTGAAATTCCTTACAGTATGTTAACATCCAATCAAATCTTTTAAAAGCCATTGAAATTCCTTGAAATCTCTCAAAATCCTTCATATTACTCGGAAATCCCTTAAAATCCGTGGATGTGCTTTTGAATCTTTTGAAAATCTCTCAGAATTCGTTAAAATCCGTTGAAATCCCGTGAAATTATTAAAATATTTTTAAATCTCTTCAAGTCAGTTAAAATTGCTTAAAATCATTTGAAAACTTACAAAATTCTTTAAAATTCGCCGATGTGCTTTTGAAAATCTCTTTAAATCCGTTAAAATCCCTTAAATCCTTTGAAATCCCGTGAAATTTTTAAGATCTCTTTAAATCTCATCAAATCCGTTAAACTTGCTTAAAATCCTTTTAAATCTTTGAAACCCCCTGAAATCACTTTAAATCCCTTGAAATTTTCAAAATTCTCTGATATCCTTCAAAATTCGTGAAAATACTTCGGTATCAAATTAACTCCTTTGAAATTCTTCAAAATTCTGTGATTTACTTTGAAACATTTCGAAATGTTTTCAAATTCCTTAAAATCCCTTGAAATCTGCGGAAAACGTTCTTAATTTTGTTAAATCTTTCAAAATCTGTCGAAATCCTCCGAAATCTGATTAAACTCCTTGAAGTCCTTTAAAATCTTCTAAAAACCCTTAAAATTGAGATTCTCTCTGAAATTGTACTAGATAATTTCTTCAAACTCTTGAAATCTTTTTAAAACATTTAAAATAACTTGCAATTTTTCGAAATTCCTCGAGATCTCATGAAATCCGTAAAAAAATTTTAAATCTCCCTAAATTTTGTAAAGATATTGTGATTCTTCTATATCCTTTGTATAGTCTTTTGAAATACCTCAAAATCCCTTGAAAACTGCTGAAATACTTTCAAATCTTTTGAAATTTCTTTAAATCCATTTAAATCCCTTTAAATCTTCGAAATCCCATAACAACACCCTGATATTTTTGAAAATTCGAGAAAATACTTCGGTATCACATGAAATCCATTAAAATCCCGTGACTGAAATATTTCGAAGTGTCTTAAAATCTCTTAAAGTCCCTTGAAATCGATCTTAATTCCTTAAAATCTCTCAAAATCCTTTGGCATCTCTTGAAACATTGTAAAATCTCTTTAAATCTGATTAAACTTCGTCAAGTCCTTTAAAATATTGTAAAATCCCTTGAAAAATTGAGATTCTCCCTTGATATCTCATGAAACCCTAAAAATCTTTCGAAATCTCGTTAATTTCCGTACAAATTCTGCAATTTTGAACGGTGAAAATGATAGTGATTTTTTTTACAAAAATCACATTTTTTAGTAAAAAAAATCTATCCAGTCGTTTTGAATATTACTTGATACTACATGATATGATACTTATTAATATTATATTTATCGTCTTTAAAATTTCTATGCTTTTAATTTAAAATTATAGTTTTGAATGCGCAATTATAAAACAGTTTAATCTTTGGGCCTTGAAACTAAAGTTTTTTCTTAAGTTAATAGCCCTTATAGTCATTTTTTAATTCAATAATTTTAAATTAAACATTGTAAATATAAAGCAGTTTCGAACTGAAAAGCTAGAGATTGTACAATATTTCAAAAGTTGGAATTATATTACAGCAATCTTGTTTTGTATTCTTTTTTTTAATTATTAATTTTCAATGTAATATTTTTGAATTGTCTGATTTTTAGTTGAAGATTTGAATAAATAAATCATTTCAGATTTTAAAATATTTGATTGGAAAATTTCAAGAATGAATAATAATTCTAAAGGAAGTGTTAAAAATTAAACGATTTGAAATTAAAAAATTAAAAATTGAGATTAAAATCGAAAAAGATAAAAATTAAACTATCTGAAATTGATACATCAGTAATTGAAAAATTTCGGTAATCTTAAATGGTTACAATTTTAGAGTTCTGAATTTTCAAGTTGAACACTAAATTATTAATTTTTTCCTTTCATGGGTTTTAGTTTTGTAATTAAAATTTAATTGGTGGAATTTTGGAAAGTATAATTAGCAATTTGAAGATTATTAACTTTTAAGCGATTTAAATTTACTTCAAATAATTGTTTTCAACGCTCCGGAGTAAACATTTTTTCATTTTTAATGTTTCCCATTTAAAATTACTATTTATTTTGAACGTTTTTTTTTAAAGAATAATTCAATTCATTTTTTGATTTTAGAAAAATTTTGTCTAATCAGCTTTAGTGTTAAATTATAATTTTGTTATGTAATAACCATTTTAAGTTCTAGAATTTCAGAAGCTTTGACTTTGAAAGATTCAATTTAGTTTTCAATTTCAAATTGTCAAACTTTAATCGCTTTGAATTTAAAATGATTCAAGTTCAAAAGTTTTCAATTTTTAATTATTTAATTTTGAACGCTTTTAATTATAAACAATAAAATTGCAATTCCTTTGAATTTTAAATTATTCAATTTCCAAAATTCGAATCTTAAAATATTCAATTTTTAACGTTTTGACTTTGTCCTATTTTCGAAATTTTAATCTGAAATAATTCAATTTCGTGATTCTTCAATTCAAAATAAAATTCCTTCGACTCAGAAATTATACAATTCAACCCCTTGTTCTAATTAAATTGCCCAAGATCGTTCAATATAGGTATTTACATTTTTAATTTCAGACGCCTTCAATTCGAAAATATTAATTATTGTTTCAAAAATGTATAAAACATAATATTGAAAAATTGGTTTAATAATGAATTTTTAAATTGTTTATATTTTTTATGTCAGGAAATTAAAATCCAGAGACGTGAACGCGCGATCTGCGCGTGTGCATTTACTGATAGTGCGTAATAAAACGCATCTTCGTATTTTCCTTTATTATACAAAAAAAAATTTTGCAAAGTTTTGCAAAGAGAGTATATTTTTTCTAAACCGGGAGAAAGCCGGCCGGCTTTAATTTTAAAAATAGTTGCCATCCTGTAAAGCCTTGTTTACAGTGAAAATAATTGATACATTTTTTATATCTTGACTAAAAAATATAAAATCTTACGTAAGAGAAGGGGGGGGGGGGGGCTAAACTTTCAAAAATCATCCTTACGTAATTAATGGACGTGCACTTATTTCTCTTGTATTTTCTGCTGAGCGTTAAAATTGTAAACGTTTATTTGTTAATTCTGTATTAGTTTTGGCTGTTATCTTCAACTTTATTTGGTTTGTCTACTTTCGGCGTGCGATTTAGTTAGATAGGTTATCTGGTTACTTATGAATTATGGTAAATAAATGATTCTATTGTATGTACAATCTTGTGTACTTTATTAAATAGACATTACACTTGTTTGTTATTTTTAAATCGAGTTCGCGAAAGTTACAGAATGCACATAAATGTGTAACAAATGTACGAATTTCAAATCATCTTCAGTAACCGGCAGAACACGACCTTGACGGCAGTGTTCACAGACTGTGGGAGCTGGCGGCCCCCACCACGACTCCC